>KN884427.1:108867-132407 GCA_000934455.1 Apostichopus parvimensis
CCACCCCCACCCCCTGCTAACACTTGAGAAATGTGTGAAGCCTTGATTGAATCCCCACTCTCTGGGTTTGGTTTGTCATGTAAATTCAGATCAGACCCTTTAGCAACGTGGATCTTGCGATAGACTAAGTTCAAGTGAGGATCAGATCAGACCCTTTAGCAACGCGGATCTTGCGATAGACTGAGATCAAGCGAGGATCAGATCAGACCCTTTAGCAACGTGGATCTTGGGATAGACTAAGATCAAGCGAGGATCAGATCAGACCCTTTAGCAACGTGGATCTTGCGATAGACTGAGATCAAGCGAGGATCAGATCAGACCCTTTAGCAACGTGGATCTTGGGATAGACTGAGATCAAGCAAGGATCAGATCTGTCCTGCACTCAGTTAAATAAATTGTAATGTAAAGTGGATCAGTGTTAACCATTTACTTCTGGTGTTTTCAGTTACGTGCATCATTCAACACAGTTTACCTTGCCCATGGGAGTGCACCTGTTTACTTCAGTATAAACCACTTCCTTTGACAGTGAGCAGGAGTGTGTGTGTGGGGGACGGGGGGGGGGGGTTGATACCGAACTAAGAAGTCTATTGTAAGTGTGCAGAGGTTCAAAGGTCAATAGACCAACTCCTCTTAATGTCCAGCACAGAATGGAGGGTCTGATCCGTAGAGTTAGAGGGGCTTAAAATTTTCATATCTTAAACTTTATCATTTTCATTTTATGTGCAATATAAATCAAATATATACAGCTTATTAACCAACAAGTGGCGAATGCTGAAAAAGATCACCGATGCCCGAGTAGTTGGTCAATATACTCCCATTTAAAATCATAAGGTCATGGTAAATGTCAGGTTAATATTTAAATACCACTCACATGGTCCCGTATTCCTTTATTCCAAGAAAGTTGTAAAGGAAGTTGCCTAAATTTGTGGTTAGCACACTGTTTGTGTGGACTAAGACTAACAAAGAAGAAGAAGAAAAAAATAAATAAATAAACACTGGGGAATTTCCCTGCAGTAATTGGTTCCACAATAACTATGCGTCCTTAGGGCTGCACGTTTGTACAATTATTTGTGGAACAGTAGTAAATTGTGATTGCCAAAATAGTTCAACATACATATATCGGGCAGAATTTTAGCAAAGTACATAGATCAGACAGAACGTTAACCTTCAATTTGAGAAATCTCCAAAGATTTCATTACATCTAGGAAGAATCAGGAAGCCCTAGCCAGCAAATAGTGAAAGCTTAGAAAGCACCTTGACCCACACCCTCCTCCTCACCATCCCTTCCTCCTCCCCACCATCCCTTCCTCCTCCCCACCTCTGCCCCACTCCTCTTCCTCCCACCTTTCCCCACTCTCCTCTTCTGCCCCACCTCTTCCCCAATCCCCTCTTCCTCCCCACCTCTTTCCCACTCCCATCTTCCTTCCCACCTTCTCCCCATCCCCTCTTACTCCCCACCTCTTGCCCATTCCCCTCTTCCTGCCCACCTCTTCCCAACCCCTCTTTCTCCCCAACTCTGTCCCACTCCCTCTTTCTCCCCCACCTCTTCCCCACTCCCCTCTTCCTCCCCACTCCCTTCTTCCCCACTTCCCTCTTCCCCACTCTCCTCTTCCCCAATCCCCTCTTTCTGCCCACCTCTCCCACTCCCCTCTTCCTGCCCACCTCTTCCCAATCCCCCTCTTTCTCCCCACCTCTTCCCCACTCCCCCTCTTTCTCCCCACCTCTTCCCCCACTCCCCTCTTTCTCCCACCTCTTCCCCACTCCCCTCTTTCTCCCCACCTCTTCCCCACCCCCTCTCCCTCACCTCTTTCCCATGCCCCTCTTCTTCCCCACCTCTTCCCCACTCCCTTTTCCTCCCCACCTCTTCCCCACTCCTCTCTTCCTCATACCCCTCTTCCCCTCTCCCCTCTTCCTTTGATGTGATATTTGCCTGATAAAGATATTCTCTTGCTGTTATCGTTGAATGTGATACGTGAATCCAATAGGATCTCTCCAGTCATGCTAAAGATCAACAGAGGGCGCTGTTGTTTTGGTCCTATGGACATAACGATACCATGAGTGGATCACCCGTGGATATATACCAATTTCATATTCTACAATATATAAACGTCTCTTGCAAATATATATATAGGACGATAAGTCTACCCTTTCACAAGAGTTAAAAGTTTGGAAATCTTTTGTCATTTATTCAAGGAAAATAGGATGCTTGAGTTACTGTATTGTTGTGAAAGGCACAACAAGTTACACTGGTGTATAGGATTTCTATTGGCTGTACGTGCACTTTGGCTCACACCTTGGGTATGGTTCTGCCTAGTGTAGTCTGTAGACCACAGAATGGCACCACAGTGTTTACAAGAAATTAAAACTTGCTCAATCTCGTCCACAGGCTTTGTCAACGTTCTGTGTAAAAGCTGTATGTATGCATTAAACAAGGATGTCATTGTAGGAAACGAAAATTATATTTGATATGATTGTCTTGATTTTTTAACAATCACCTGTTTGGACTCGGCGTCGAGTGTTTAGTGTGTACACACTTATAACGATTAACGTGAGGAATTTAACCTCGTTATAAACCATAGGGAGATCTGTTGATTTATATCTTCCTGAATCCAAAAGTCAATTGGTTTTATAGCGTCGATAATTAAAGCAGTCATTGCTTTATTGCAGACGGTTTCTGGTTTTCAAGCGTAACAAACTTGAAACAGACTGCGAACCGTTATTACCATTTGTGAATTTGTTTCTTTGGAAATCACAGTTTCGATTTGTTAAGGTAAGGAGGCTGTTGTTATATGTGTCATCACGTTGTGCTTTCAAGTGTAAAGCAGTTTTATCTTGTTTAATTTAAATTTTTTTCAGTTTTTCTGTTTCTGAATTTTGATAACTCAATTTTGTATTCTGACCTTAATACCTGACATTGATTGTAGGTCACCATTTTTCAATTTGCTGTATTCTGTTTCTCTATGTCTGTATACAGTAGTTGTCTGTCTGTGTGTGTATCCACTCAAACAGGTCCTTGTGTCATGTTTGGTTAATTTTCTCAGGGGCTTTAATTTACCAAAATTGTGATCAATTGACTAGGCAAATTACCTTGCTGATTTTTACATTTTTTGGGGTGAGCAGTAGAAAAAAAAAAGTTTTACTTTTTAAAGTACTCAGTCAAGCCAGTCTGCATAGTGAGATAGAACTGTAATATAAATTTCATCGGTATTGCCCCAAATATGCTAATGGTCACCCATTCATCAAATTTCATGAGCTTGAAGTTTACCAATACCATTTTAGCATTTCTCCTCACCTGAGAAATGTTGAGTATGTGTACAATCAAACATATGCGGAAAATATGCAAATATAAACTTGACTGGTACTTTTGAAAAGTTTTGGCAAACTTTAGCATGCCAAAAATGTTGCGACTATACTGACAGTCCCCATTCATCACCATGGTTACATATAATTTAGCAACGAGATGTAACTTCTCTTTCTTATGACGTACATGTATAGATGTTTCCTTTATGTGTTTAACCTGTAGCTTAGTACATTGGCAGTTGCAATGAATATACAGTATTATCCTATCTCTCGTCGTGGTCGATAGGTCCTAACCTCAGTGACTGTCGTTAAGGGTTTATATAGCTGAACGGATCACATCCATGTATTTTGGTGGTCATCTTTTACAACATAGATCTTACCAGTTTATTGTCATACACCTAATGTCAGATGTGATTTCCATCACGGGACTGTTACCGATAGATCTTGGCTAATTCACCTTAACCAACTCTTTTTTTCTCTCCACTTTTTTTTTTTTTTGATCGTTTCCTTTCAGGATATACGAGAGGAATATTTTACCTTGAATATCGAACTGGTCGGCTGTAAGGAAACAGTCCGGTGCCGAGTTGAACAGGGAGCCTCCTTACGGTGAGTTAAACGTAGACTTTGCTAGATAGTTGCTTTTGGTTTATCTGGCTGGTGGGAACGATACTAAATAACTATCATATGCTGTTTGTCCTGGTGTCATGCATGGTATACAGTAGTTCTCAAAGTCCTTTGTCTTGAGAATATTAAATGTTAATTAAATGTTATAAATGAATCTTTAGCAGTAAAAAAGTGTCTCCTGATAATCTTGCAATGGGTGAACGTATCCATTCACAATGCGTAGTTCAAAAAACATATCCACGACGACCGTGTGCAGTGCAGCACACTAACATGTACACAGCAGCAAATTGTGTGCAATTTTGAATAGTTTCACTACAGCTCCAGCTACAGTTGATGCATACAGTTACAGTAGTAATGGATGGGGGGGGGGGGATGGGGTGGTAGGGTGTATGGAAGGGGTAGGATTGACTCAAGTTTTGAATATGTATTTATGACAACATCTTGTTGTCATATTTTTTTCGTCATGTAAACAGTTGTTTGCTCTCCATAAACACGTATGTAACTAAACATCGTAATCATGGTAGATTTTGAAGAAAACAATGTTACGATGGAAGCTGAAGTGATACTTAGCGATTGACTCCTAGTTTGCATCAAGAGTTTGGATCAATCCAGAAAGCCATTACCCATTTAGCTCTTTTGTTTTAATTTGAAAAGAAGATTATTAATTAGGAAGTAAGTGTAAAAAATATCTGTTTACATCAAATATAAATCAGTATTAATTAGATCTATGCAAAAGTTAGAACAGAGATTATTTTATACAAATGAGTCGACTTGACTATACTTGAACATTAATTACCTAATTAACTAGTTAAGTTAATGAAGCCACAGCTCGAGCTTCTTCAGTCTAAAGTGTCGCTTTTTGTCAGCATTTTTTGCTTGATCTTTTGGGTAATTAAAATTTGCAATTGGTATAATTGAAATATCACAACCATGTCGGTCATCCACTCGATTCGTCAACTTTCATTTTAACTAATTAATTAATTAATGAATTAAATGTCGAAACACATGAAACTTTCCTAGTGGCTTGAAGCTAATGCGATAAAATGTGTCTAGGTGACAAAATATTTAGGATGAAATCAAACTAATTAATTATACTCACCGATCAACTTTCATAGTGAAAAATATCTTGGCGGATAGAGGGGGGAGGGGGCATTGTCTTAGTTTAATATTTTGATCGAGTATAATAGGAAGGTTTTAAGTTGTTAAAATTAATTGCAGGCCTTCTAAACTTTCAGTAAGTCTGCCCCATGGAAGCTAGGTTAATTTCAACTTTAAGACGCCATCCCTTTGAAGCAGTTTGATCATAATTTACGGGCTGGGAGCAGCCTTTGGAAATAACCAAGTAGAATTGGATCACAAATGATGGGCGATCTACCCAAAATACTTCTAGGTAAATTTTGTGGGTCGTACATGTTTAGTGGTCGCTTTGATTTGTACAGTCGATCATCGTCCATTGGGCATTTTACAAGTAACATTGTATTCCTGAAAGCAGTTGACTGTTGCTGTCAGCCTGAACTAGTACAGTAATTCATTGGAGACTGTGGATCAGTGATGTGTCATACAACACCTATGGCAGTGTGGTAATGGTAATGGAAATTTCAAAGCCTTCATTGTACAGAGGTGTGATGGTGGTGATATATATACCTAGTAACTTTAACTGCAGAAGGAAATCCAAAACAGGATTTAACTTATACCACAAAACGCTTACATTTCCTATTTTCTGCCAATCAGCCAACCACAATTTTTGTCAGCAATCAATTAGCACACACTATTTAACCCAAACCCCTACAGAAGTACAGGATTTACTTGTAACTATATTTGACATGTTTTAGTGTATAAGTGTTGTCTTTGGTTGACGATCTGTCAGATACTCAGGTAAATGGAACATGGCGGAATTAAGCAGCATCTAGTTTGCATCATAACCTGTCTTTCAATGTGAGATGTCTTTCTCAGACCCCTAAGGTTATGTTTGTTTTGTGCCCATGAGATCTATTAGTATAGGGATGCAGTATTGTAAGTGTAATTGTATATGTACAGTATATATCTGATATGTCTCCAGGGAGCTCAATTTAAGGTTTATGAAGAAGGAAGTATGAAAAGGACAATCTGAGAAAGCCTGCAATAACTGCATCTCTTAATGTATAAAGTATATCTTGCATAATGGCTAGTTGAACTAATGAAGGCTCACCTTGTTAATAGTGAAACTTGTCCTTGTTCTCAGATGATACCTGTCTGCCATTCACTTAAAATTGATCTCAAAGTTAAGTTGTGGGGGAAGGGGGAAAGGGGGGTGGAGCATACAGTAAGTGTTGTACTCTTTGAATGTGCATTTTTTTTGGGGGGGGGTGGGGAATCTAGAACGTCCTGGTAATGAGAGAGCTAGCAATTGTCTTTGTTAATAGAACATCACAGCTCAAATCAATACTGATATTTAGTTTGTAGAGGTCTTGCAGTTGTCCGTCAACATACAGGCTGCATGATCTCCCCATTGAAAAGATATAATTATATCCAAACCGAGCAACATTCAATTCGTGGAGGATATAGAGTGTGTCAAAAGAGGAAGAGTATGACTCAAGTTTGCAAATTGTGTTCAAAGATCTCTTGGAATGCCTGTAGAATACAGTGACATTAGTTTCTTTACAATTCTCCCCAACCAGTTTCAACCTTACTCTTTATTTTTCAAAAATACTCTTTTAAACCTTTAAAAATCTTTATATTTTTTTGCAGTTCAAATTTGTTTCTGAAAGATTTATAAGTTTAGACTAGAAATATTTAATTCAGTCATGCTTACCATTGGCCATTAAGTTTTTGTGGACAGCCAAGCATGATTCATGCAGTGATACAATACAGACTCACAAACAACAGTTAGTGTAGGTCAGGGTATTTTAAATAAGGGCCACAGATGATATAAAAATGGGCATAGATGGTGAGAATGTTACAAATTAACTTTATAAACCTTAAATATTTTTATGTTTGAAGCCTTTAAAAACCTTTATTTCTTCATTTACAACCTTTATTTTGTTGAAGAGCCGCTGGGAGGTCTGGTATTTGGAAAGTTACAACAGCCGTTAGTTAATCATTGCTTTATGGAATAACATAACATAAAATTAGTATCAGCATTACAATATTAAGCTATATAACTAACATGTTACATTTTAATTAAAACCTTAGCTGCAAAAATGACATTAAATTCACATCATAAAAACCTTGTCTAAAGTACTTTCATAAAAAAAATTAAAAACAAAACCCATAGGTTATAACATTAGTTTATGACATTTGCACGAAATTTTGATATTCATTAGAAACGTTGCAAAATCATTGCAAGGACGTTAAGGGTAAAAATGGACCACAACAACAGAAATTTGCAAGTGAACTGGTTTGTTATGAATGCATGCATGCTTTGATACCCTGTTGGCTTGCCAAATCTGAAATAAACCAAAGCTGTTGTAATTGTTTTGGCAGCTGAGGTGAAGTGTTTGAAGCCAATATCATACTTAGCTTTCTCCAAACACTAGTATAGGGCTTTATATTTTTGTTGTAGTCATTCATTAACTATTGTGCCACATTAATACTGCTGGGATGTATGCGAAGAAAGCGGTAATTCTTGTGCCAGGGGGGGGCAAAAAGGGGGGTGGGGGGAAGGGGGTTTGGGGTTTTTTGGGGGGGATGGGTGGTATTTTGCATCTTTTTCAGTATTAAACTTTACCTGAGCTATACAGCCATTTTCATGGTCTTATAAACATATTTTGTCATCAAATTATATCAACATGTGTCTGTCATTACAGAAGGACCTACCAACATTTTAGTATTGTTTTTATCCTTTTTCCTCTTTAAAGTAAAGTTATCTCTTTCGGTTATAATTCAAACCTTTTTTTTCGCCTCTCATTTATGAAAATTTGCCATATTTTTTAGTGAAAGGAATGTTAAGGCCCTTTATCTTAATTCTGGTGACTGTTTCAAGATATTTGCTTTAATTAATATCTGGATCAACATAGGTGAAGTTTTAATTCTGATATCACGTAATTTGTATACTAGGGGTACGGTAGTTAAATTCTCTCTGTGGACAAACGTGTTGCTGTATAGCTGTGCATGTCAGTATCCTGCATGCTTGTATGCAATCTAACTCCTCAGTGTATGCAATCTAACTCCTCAGGGGAATAATTGAACTCTTATGTCATTTATTACAATTCATTCATTACGTTTGTAATAAAATACTGTAAATATTAAACTGTTGTGTATGATGACAGCTGGCATATCTGTAGCACTTGTGTGGCACCTTTTGGCAAATAAGATTATAGCTTGTCACATCTGGTCAGCAATTTTACCAAACCTACAGTATAGCTAGTGTTACTCAAACTTGAGATTACAGTCGTTAACACCTACACGCCTTCCAAGCTAACGAGCAACGAGGAAGTCACTAATGAATTTGATTCTTAGTCCTCCACATTTCGTAGCTATGATCACTTCTCCAAATTTCCGTTCACCTAGCTGTAAACAACGACTGGGGAATTGTCAAAATGTACTTACCTATTTACTTAACCTATCTCATCGATAACATTGTTATATATGTCGAGGGGATTTCCCGACATTTTTATGCAAGTGGGGTATCAAATGGCATGGGAAATTATCTCAAACCTCCACTCTCAAATCTGCTTCGTCGACAAGTAAAGCGAACTGGGTTTATCTTAACTAAACTATTTGTTGCGATTTGTTTTAAGCAAAGCAAATATTGACTTTAATTCTGGTGCCATCGGAAGATTGTGCAGAAGATCTGTCAGATTGAGCAATCCTATTGGCTCAGTTGTTGTTTATCGCATATATATTAATAGCTGCTCTACAAACATTTTCAAGCTGTTAAAATTTTGCACGTGATACCGCTCGAAAAAGGCAAGTTTTGTTTAATTGCACAGATGTGTGCAGCTATAACCAACCACCTGCCATGTATTATGTGATGCGGTGGCTTCCAAAAAAGTGACGAAATTCTTCACATAATTTCAAATCAATTTCTTATTGACATGATGGCTTTTTGTTGTTGAGGTATGAAAGTTACATCATGAAGGGTGTGCTGTACATTAATGTATGATTGTTGAAAGGGAAATCCCCATTGCTTAATGACTCACCTGACTGAGATTTCAACATTTTCAAACTTTGTATCATGTATCCATGGAAACAGAAAGTAAGTAAGTGCCCAAATCAAACATGATGTATTCATGAAAGCCAAATCTATCTGTCGTCATGACAAAATGACTTGGAGGTTACCATTACTTTAGCCCGAGTAAATTGTGCAATTGGGGGGGGGGGGGGTGAATAGTTCATTGGTAAAATCAATTAAGAAAGAGTTTTTTTCTAGAGATTGTCTGACTGTCTGGAGGTCTTTCTCTCGATATGAGGTGTCTGCAAATCGATTTTTAAACTAATTTTCACTGTTTTGGTAATTGTTTGGACAGTTGCAAAAGTATGGTTGCTGAAAGTTTATCCTCGGCCGACCATTACTAGACTGTCTAGGACAGTCTAGCATATATCTGAGCCGATGCAAATGACCATTAATGAATGAGTATTAAATCACAAACTTAATTTTTGATATGTTGTTTACCTTGAAAGAAACACTATTCGAAGTCTCATGTTGGTAATTGTATTTCTACTTTCTATTTCTTGATGAGTACCCTTTAACGGACAAGCTTTAGGCACAAAATTGATTCTGATATTTTTATAGCTATTAAGAAACACTGCCCTCAGTCCAGGTTATAACTATTAAGAAACGCTGCCCCCATGCAGTCCTGGTTGTTTTCTATGCCACTTTAAATTTTTGATCAATGACTATTTAATTTATGACTTAAGGTACAAATTTAATTTTGATTATTGTCGCTGGCTGTTAATAAAACAAAACTTGTCCATCCAGGTTTTATTCTGTACCACTTTTAATATTTAATGATTGACCAGTTGTTAAACATCCGAGGCTCACCGATTAGAGTGGCTGAACTACGTAGTCTACCTAAAACACGGACCATAAGATCAGTGCCTCAGATGCAAACAGAAAAGTCAATAGGGAAGCAAAAATTATTTATCATTTTGTGACCTCAAATAAAACGTTTTACAATAATTACAACTGTCGTTTATTTATAAGTTAAACTTGTTTTTGTTTAGAACTGATTAAATAGATTAATCTTAACAATTAGGCCTGAGTGCACTGACGAGCCGACATTATCAATTTTATCTGAAAGGAGCTTGTCCAGGCATTTAGCATATATATTGTAAAATTGATAAATTTCCTGATAACCAGAGTAGCTACATGGAAATCAAACAAACACCTTTAAAATTGTTTGATATTCGATATCAAGCTCTGCCCAAGTTCTTCATTCTTTATCTGTACCTGTGTTGTGGCCAAGTGGATAAAGGCGGTAGCATTTGAAGCAATGAGGCTTAGCAATAGGGAGGTTCGGGGTTCGATTCCTGGTCGGGTCATAGTAAGATGGGTTTTTCATCCAAGAGCAATCTACGGTTTTCCCATCTGAAATGACTTTCTATATTGAAAAGATTCCAAATTTGAGTTAAAATGTTGAATTGGAAGCCACCTGACGTGTAAGTTGTAATCCATATAAGCCCTTGCGGGTTTTTCCCACATTTGTGGTCGCTTAAGCGTCGTAAAAATAACTGCTGATTATTATCATTATTATCATTATTGTATTCTAAGAAGGACCTATATTGGATTGGTTCTCACTTTGTAAGCAGTATTTGAACCAGTGACATTTGGAATTCCGTATACTGTATACATACTGTGCTGCCTGTACCTGCCTTTCTGTGCATCGCTCCTTGACATTTACCTTATTCTTACATTTTGTTTTATCTCACCTAAACGAGGGGTTGATGAGCTAGTAATTAAGGATTTTTTTTTTTTTTTTTAATGCTCAACCGTTTTGTTTTATTTTAAACCAGACGAAAGAATGATCTGGTACTGTGAGAATTTTGTTACACTTTTCATTTCACATCTTCAAATTGAAATGAAATTAGTCTCGTCAATCAAAGCTAATTACCTCTATGTCACTATTAAACTGGAATTAATAGAAGAATTCAGTGTCGAGCAATATACTTAAATGCACAGCCCTTTCGCGAATGTCAGTTTCGATTGTTCCAAGCATGAAATTTAATGCCACATTATGTTTACGTGTCAATGACTTTCACTTCACCAAGAAGAAAAGTGTCTTAATTAATACACAAACTGTTAATAAATGCCTGAGTCCCGTAGAGCTGTCAATCACGTATTCAGCCGCGGTATGCAAAATTTAAACGGAAGCGAATGAACAAAATAGTAAAGCTTGTAATATAGTAACCAACCAGTAAGTTTTGATTTTTTTTTTTTTAATTGGAAAGTTAATTTAAGTGATTAAATACTAAAAGCCATATTTGGACACTATTTGCACAGCATATATCAGCACCATTAGACTTATGAAATTCATAGTAGTCTGTGTTAAGTTTATTGTCAGTAACTGCAGAATTAATGCTGATAATGATGACCGAGTTTCTTGCGTCACCGATACGTGACGTCAGCCAAGTACACAGTTTGACTGTTGACTTCCGTCGTCGACCTAATATTCATCTCCCCTGACGATCGGGGATTACGTAGCAGAACTGCTCCCGCTGCATGGAAGTTGATCGAACAGATTTCATGTTGATCGTACAGTACATATGTTTGAAACACACACAGCATGGGATGCTGCAGGGTTGCGTTATAGTGTTATGAAAAAAATACATCGATTTTCTGTTGATACAAGATCCCCTTTAAATAGGTATCTCTAAAAACAATGATGCAAATTAAGCTGAAACATTTGTCCTGCCCTGCCATGATGATCATCAAACTCTTCTCTGATGTTAAGTTTTCATTCCGATCTTTGATATGAGAGCTGATGATTTTGGATTTTGACGGCGTAATAACGTGTGAATAGGTTTAACTGAAACTTGATCACGGCAGTATACATACGGTATCAGAAATACAAAAAAAGGTTCGACAAGATCAACTTTAGTTTCAATCTATAGTACAGTTTAATTTAGATTCAATTATTAACATATTTCAAAATTATAAATAGTTTAGCAGGCCTAGAATTTCAAAACGTTAGTCACTTGCTACAAAATCCCAGCGCATAAAAAAGAAAAAAAAGATTTAAAAAAAAAAAAAATTCTGGCTATAATCCAAATGCCACTTGCGTTTTCCTTGAATTAATGCAAAAGCACCATTAATTTTGCACTGACAGAAAGTAACCTTTCCTTTTTTCCTTTATTCTATTTGCAAATGGCAAAGAACAGCCAGATTTTCAAGGCCTCCTGCAGTTTTAATATAATCTTGATCATTTAATAGAATATCTGTTTAAGGAATTGAAAGTGCTAAAATTTCCGTTACCTTGCATAGTTCGGTAGGTTATTAATAGCTTCGTTAGACAAGTTTCATTTCCAGATATATGTTAATTGCGATGAAATATAATCTTCCAAAATGCTTTTTATTTAATATTTTTTATTTATTTTATTACACGTAATTTAATACCAACAGAATGTCTCTGGATGACAGACTGTTGAATGAAGTGGTGAAAGATTTCAATGGGCTCAGTATTTATAGTGATAGTCTGTCTGGAATATTTCCATGGCAACCGTAGTGAGAACAAAAAGATGTCAAGGGATATGAGTTTGATGTTCTGGTATATCTATCTGTAGTGTGACATTATATTCAGACAACAACAACAGATTTGATGTACAAGTAATGTTTCATGTTTCTCGGTAAAAGATATCCGTAGCTTGTTCATGACGTCCATCATCCTGTCATCTAAGTCAATTTCCTGTCTCGGTTTTCAGGTGGGACGCTAGTTAATCGATACCTCAAAGCTTGAGGTGAATGTTTATCAGTATTTGTGAATGATGTAAGCAAGGTAAACGGTTACTCCATAATAAGTAATGGGTATCATGCACCTTGAATTGGTACGTCTGTGTCAACGGAAAAGTCGTTCCAAGAAAGTCGCGCGGTCTGAAATGACGCAAACGTTGCATAAGATGATACTAACATGGGCTACTGACTAAGTGTTTGAGAAATAGAAAACTAGAAAAATAAAATCCACATTGTAAGATAGATTGACAGTCGATCCATCTGGCTTTCACAATTGTGTGGCAATGTTAAGTGTTAAATTCACAACTTTCCATCATGACGTGAAATGAGTAAGGCAATCGTCACCAAAGTTTGGCGACAATTTATGAAGTAATTGCTGCGCTTTTTGCATCACTCATTTCAACCAAGGAGTTATTGTGGGGAAGAATTGTTATAGTTGCAGAATGTCTATAATTGTGCCTTTTCCCCTCTCCAAAGTTACTGTAAGTTACATTGTATTACATCCTCATGCAAATTGTGTAACCTATATAATATATGATATTATATATTATATTATATGATATATTATAATTATTATCCTCCCCAGTTGTCCTCGTCTTGATTTATTTCCAAGGTTCGTCGTTAATAAGTTGCATCCGTTTTAATGTCACTATATCGATTGAGTTTATATTTCTCTGTATCCTGCACCAGGGAAGAAGCTCTCTTGATAATTGACGGTGTGTGATAAATGCTGCATTAATTATGATTGTTATGATATGTCAAGTCACAGTTCATGAAAACTTGTGTTGTTCCACATTCTGATTAACTAAAACTGTACAATCACCAACAGTTTCTCCAGGGATGAAAGTGCATTTAAGTGCATAAAATAACAGTTATTTTGAACAATTGTTATGTTCTGTAGACAAACAGTAGACACTTAAAGAATCTGTTTGCTGTGAAAGTGACCAAAAAAGTTGAAGGTTTAAACCAGGGGTTTAAAGGTTTTGGGCAAAATCGGAAAATGAAAAGCTTTTTAAATCATTTTCAATTCATTTTCAAGTTTTAAACTCAGCCGTGTTTATGCTTAAAATTTGGGGTTACTTTTGTGCATGTTTAAAGTGTGTGAAAGCCATGTAAGTGACCTACCAGTAGGGAATAGGAAACTGCATTGGATCTGCAGAAATGGGAAAAGCAGGCCTTGGAACATATTGGACGCTCATTATTCTGTCCCGAATTTCATTGTAGTCTGCACACAAGCCCTGTCCGTCATATTCTACTGCAAGAGTACAGTATATATGCATACGCACTGTACACCCAGCCACATATTCAGTCATTTCTGAATGGATTTTGCAGTTGAATTCATGTCGTTTTAACAGGACGTACGTCATGCGTAGGCACGAGCAATTTGATCACATGAGACCAACATTTTCCAAACCATGGATATGTTTGTAAATGAAGGTAAAAAATGACTGCATGCACCAACTTGGGGGTAAATTTTGGAGTTTTAGATAATGCTATAATATCATGATCAGTTTCAACCTGTGTAATTTATTTACCACTTATGGAATATGTTTTGCGAAGTGACCCTTTTAAAATTTCAGCGGCTCATCAGTCAAAGTGGCTTGACCACAGTTGTAGTCTAGACGTATCAATCATTATGTCACTCTGTGGAAGCGACACTAAAAAACATCCAACGTTAAATATAGCCTCAAATATGCTTCACGACAAATGGTATGGTATATGTCTGTCATAGTTGTTCTATTGTTTTTAATATGTTACGTTTAAGGAAAATGTTTACATTAACTGAGTTATTAGAAATAATAAACATTGACTTATTTATAATTCTGTGTACGTTGAGGATGTGATGTCATCACCAAGTAAGCCTTATAGGAGCATTCATTATGTATAATTCATGGTGAATATTTAAAAAACTTTATACAATCAAATCAAATCAAAAGGAGTTTAACCCCTGGTCGACCTCACGAGAGGTCCTGGGGGATAATAAGTTTGTCTAAATTTCTATAATAAACTTTATACAAACATTACTGGAAGCCCTTTATACCTCTGTGTGGCTGTCCGAGGTATGAACTATTTACTTTCACTTACCTGCAGCGGCATCGCCAAGGGGTGGCCCGGGGGACATGTGCCCTCCCCCCAAAAATAGTGCCCCCCAGGTGCCCCCCAGATGCAATTTGTAGTGTGAAAAAAAAAAATGATTCAAACAACTTTTTTTACAAAGGATGAAACGTTTTATGTTCATCAGTAAAACTTCTTTCCACCAACCATCACAAATAACCAGTTGTTTTCTCACTAAAAAAGGTCACAGAGGCCCCGGCGTGAACCGCTAGTGCTTAAACTTAACTACTACCCTGCATGAATTTAAATTTCATATTTTCAACACCTTTTTTTAAACATTATCAAAAGCAAAAGGGTGAATTTCCATATTTGGTATAATCTTTTGTTATCTGCCACAATTAAAAACATAAATATCGGACAGACTAAGCCCGAAAATTCTTGAACATAAATTTACTTCAAGTTGCAAAATATAGCACCAGATTGCATCTAATGACTAATTCATCAAAAATTTCTCAAAGGGGAGAGGGACACATTCACAAATAAAACATTGTGCCCCCTAAATAAGAGCTGTGCCCTCCCTGTGCCCCCAGATTGAATTGTCTGGTGACGTCACCGCTTACCTGCCTTCTCACAATTTAGGCACTCTATCTCTATTGTGGTTAGAGTGACCTGGTGACCTTTTATGTGTGTCATTAATAGATTATTAAACATCGAGACAACTCAAAGTGTAAATAGATCATACACTGTAGGATGGAATTACTGTCATATATTACTTTTAATAGTATAAACTCAAATCAACCTTCAGTTATACTCTCTCTTCAAGTTAACCAACCCTGTTTTTCCCTGTTTTTTTTTTATACATTCTTTTACTTTTGCTGTTTTTCTACCCACATGTGTTTCATTACAAGGCTTCACATGTGCTGCATATAACTAATATATTTGTGCCTATCTGGGGAGCTCCGTTACTATGGTTACAGTCTACAATTGCTGGTAGAAAATCCGAATGAAAAACATATTTGCAGCCAAAGTGAAGGGTATTTCGTCTGCATTTTGGTGAATTAGGCAGTCATCCGAATTTGAACGATTCCTAATTTTTGCATATTGCCCATGTTCGTGCCAGGATCAATTGTACTCATCTCTTCAGGAATATTTTGGTGATATTACGGGAGAAATTAAACAGTATTTTATACTACAGATGACCGCGACATAACTTGGATACATTGTTCATTGGTTGTACTTTTGTGATTCAATTGGTAAGTTTTATTTAAGTATTCTTACAAAGCAGTTACTCATAATGGTGCATGTTTACAATATTTATGTCAGATTTCTGATACCACTCATATAGAACATTGAGCACAAGATGATACCACACATACAATACATGAACACAAGCTGATACCTAACATACAATATATGAACACGAGATGATACCACACTTACAATACATGAACACAAGCTGATACCTCACATACAATACATGAACACGAGATGATACCACACATACAATACATGAACACAAGCTGATACCACACCAATACATGAACACAAGCTGATACCACACATACAATACATGAACACAAGCTGATACCACACATACAATACATGAACACAAGCTGATACCACACATACAATACATGAATACAAGATGATACCACACATACAATTCTTGAACACAAGATGATACCACACATACAATACATGAACACAAGATGATACCACACATACAATACATGAACATGAGATGATACCACACATACAATACATGAACACAAGATGATACCACACATATACATTAGTTGTACATATATATTGTAAAAACAGTTATATTCTTTCAATGTTAGAATTAAAGACCTTAGCCAGCAGGGACAACATATTTTCGTTGCAAAATGGCACAATCCTGGTTAATCGGGATCTTTGGTAACTCTAGATGTGTTTGCCTGCATGATCAAGAGTACATCATTAAAGGCTGATAATTCTTCAATAAATGGTGTACGATTGATGTTAACGAATAATCTAATGTTAAAAATACGGAATGATCGGGCTGTGAACCATCCTCAATTTATAAATGTTATGGAACTGGACCTTGGAAGCTTTTTTTACTTTTACTTTTTTACTTTTTACTTTCAAAAGAAGCCAAGAATTTCTTCCATATTCCAAATGACTTGATACAACACTTACATAGAAGTATATCAAAGATTAACAGAAATTTATTCATAAAAAGTACGAAACCAGAATCCAGCCGAGATCTTTTACGAAACTATACCTTAATATGCCAATGAAAGTACTACTATTCAACTATTGGTATTTCTCTGTGGGGGGTTGTGAATAATGTTTGTTAAAGGTGTTAAATAAATCTCATAATATGGGTTTAATTGCATCGTCATTATCTCACTCGAAACAACAACAAAGTTGATAAGTCTACCACTTCTCGACTCTGTCACGCAGAAATTTAGAAAGAAAAACGTGCAGCATTTGAATTGCGAGGAAGCAACAGGAAGCCGTGCGGCTGCTTAGAGCTCCGACCACAAAAAGTGTATGCTACAAGTCAAGTTTGTCCCAGCTAGAACATAGAGAATATATATCAGCAGTATGTAGGAAGTTACAGTGTGAACCTATAGTTTGGTAAGGAAATACTCACTGATCTGTTTTGAGAGGAAATGATTGTCCAGTTTGAAGATCTTTTTTCGTCAAATAAGGTGATGCGTTGCGGTAGCCCGTTTAGATTTAAGGGCATTTCTTTTGATTCTACAGTGATATCGAAAGTGAGTAGTTGCAATTTTCCTTTCAACCAACCACAGGTTAGTTTAATACTGTAAACATTACTGTAGAGTTGGATGATTTGCTGTTAATGTTTTGTGTGGGTGGGATTCTTTCATTGTGAACTGTTTTGAATGCTCCATTGGGAATTCAGTACAGTCTTTGCTTTGTTTAATAAAGGGCTTTTAGAAGCGACCGAATGTTTGGAAGTCCACTCGCTCGCTTAATTACTGCTCGTTACAAAGCATCGGAAATTGTCATTTCGCTTTTAGATTGTGGGAGATCCTCTTACGTTGAGCTTTGACGTGCTTCGGATAATTTGTTCCAGGACGTAAACTTGACTTTCGGCGCTATTAAATCGAGTCGGATATAACGGCATGCTCTCTTGTTTTGAAAAGTACTACGAAAATTCTTGCAATTGATCGAAATAAATCGAGAACACAATGAAGCCATGCATGTATGGAGAATGGAACAATTAGCACAAGTGTTATGATTAAATTTTAATTTCTCTGGAAGGAAAAAGGAAATATTTGTACGTTTGTTCGTTCATAACTGAGGACATTGAATGTTGTGTTGACGATATCATGCAGTTGTATCTGCACTAGTTGTAGTAGTTGTAGTACCCTGTTTAGTACCCGAGGTTATGTTTATGTCATTACGGCAGACTTTTTGGGTGAAGTTTGACTCAAGATTGCAATTGTTGTAAATATAGGACAGAGGGCCACAGTATAGACCTGTATAAAAGGACAGCTATTACTGTGACTAATGTGAATAGCCGTGAGGATTTTTAAAATCGTCGATTTATTCATTTGTGCCAATTCCGCTCTCTCTGTGTTTTTGGGTGCTATAGGTTCCCCTTTTTGTGGGTCGTACTTGGTATTGATTGTATTGATCGTATTGATCATAAATTGATCGTATTTGTTGGTCTATGTGGATCTGGCTGCCCCTTATTATCAAACATGTGATCAAGCTGACAATTTTAAGTACCAATAAATAAGTCAAATATTTGCACACATCTTGAACTTTGATTTTGTAGTACAAGAACATTCCCTATCTCTATAGGACTAGTTACTTACTTTTCACACTTTAGTCGCAATGGATCCATAAATGTAGGCTGCAGGACCGAGAACTGAAAAGTCTGAAAAAGCTGAACTGTAAATTCATACATTAGCTGTATGTTCCTAATAATCTATCTTAGCCTGTACTGAAGCCACCCTGCTGCCTGCATTAAGCAGACTATACAGTTTTTCTCTCTGGGATTTTTAACGATTGGTCTGTGATTGCAACATGACTTTGGAAAGGATTCGTCAAAATTTATCGAATACTTTGGGACGGCCGAGGAAGATGTCGGACGTGGACGACTTAGGGAATACAACATGGTGAGATACACTGATATTAAAAGAATGTTGACTTATAATGCATCATTGTTAACAACATTGCTGGAGTAAGGCAGGGCGTATCCTGTGAAACAATAAACATTTTCTAATGTTACAGGAATGTTATGATAGGAATTATGGGCGTTTTTGCAGGCAAGAAAAATATAGTTATACATTCTTACAACATGGTGAGATTCACTGATATTAAAGGAATATTGACTTATGTGCATCATAGTTTAACAACATTGCTGGAGTAAGGCAGGGCGTATCCTATGAAACAATAAACAATTTTTTAAAGTTACAGGAATGTTATGATAGGAATTATGGGCGTTTTGAGCAGGCAAGAAAAATATAGTTATACATTCTTACAACATGGTGAGGTTCACTGATATTAAAGGAATATTGACTTATGTGCATCATAGTTTAACAACATTGCTGGAGTAAGGCAGGGCGTATCCTATGAAACAAACATTTTCGAAAGCTACAGGAATGTTATGATAGGAATGATGGGCGTTTGTGCTGGCAAGAAAAATATAGTTATACATTATTTGTCGGCCAGTGGGAACAGACAGCATTTTTAAATTAATAGTTTCTTTGTTTTTAAATTCCTTGATGGTAAAATACAACCATTAATAATACTATATCAATTCTCATATCAAAGTTTATAGTCTAGATATAAGCTTTGACTGTTCAAGCTTCGTTTCAAATGATAGCGTTTGTCATAAAAACTGATATTTTTTTCTCTCTCTTTTTTCTCTACCTGTCTTAATTCCTTGTGAATAATACTGATATGGACATGAGTTGTTGTTTATCCAATCAATGATATCGAAAATGAATTATCCTCTCTTTAACATTCACCAATTGATGGAAATTCTCAGCTGATTTCTCAGTAAATTTGATCAACTTGTAATCTTATTTGAGTATTAAATACGTGGTCGGTTTGGTATTAAAAGTCATGACATTATAGACCAACATTTCCCCCCCAAAAAAGTTTATGTAAATAACAACTAGTGGGAGACAGTGAAGGAGGAAAGGGGTGGGGGGGGGCAATGTGGATCCAACAATAGGAGGGTACAAAGAGGAGTAAATAAGACAGCTACCTAGGGATATTTGAGTCATGGAACTATTAAAGTTTACACAGAGAGTTTTGCCAGAACTGTTTACTGGAATTCTATTGTAGCCAGATAGAATATTTGCCTCATTTTTTTCTTGAGATGCCTTATATACTGTAGCAAAGTGATACACAGAGGATCTGCTTTTATAGGGTTCCCTCATGTGTTAGGGGTGCATAGTCAGTAGCATTTATTGTAACTAGTTTGGTAACATATAGCGAGTGCTGAGAAGGGTATGTTGATTGATGGTTGAATGCGAAGATTGTCATTAAAACACAACAATGCATTCAGTCATTTATTGCCATGTATGCGTGACCATTTGCATGACCACTTCGGGAAAACAACCTAATACGTAAGAGCCAAATGCTTTCAAAGAACTACCAGTTCTACAAACAAATATTGTAATCCGTTCTTCCTAATCTTTGCTCCTTAATCCGCTTCCTGTATAGTCTAGGCTTATTTGTACGTTCTATATCCATCAATGACACTAAACCTTATCTAGAGGCCATGATGCTTTCATTGTGTTACATTTTATACTTTACACTTTCCGCTGCCAAGTATTGCTGACGAAGGTCCCAGGGGGACCAACAATTCCAATATATTTCTAAAACAGTACTCCTTATTTGTCGTATCTTATTTCTAAGCTTTTGTCTAATAATATTTTCTTTTGGAGTACAAATAGATTTTCTTTTTGTATACTGTAAGACATAATCTGTTACATTACTGCAACAGAATTGCCCAAGGAACAATGGAATTATATATACATTATTAACCTCAATGGTGTGAAACAACTATAAAGCATGTAGTGTAAGTTTGTGGGACACAAACTTGCTATGTGCCGTTAAAAGTGATTACTCCCGTATATACAGTATGAGCAGTCTAATGGTTGTAAACATTGAAGCTGCGTGGATATTTTTGTTATATTAAGCGGTATCCATCACATGGCTTTGGTTACAGCTGCTTACACAGCAAATGGAAGAACAGTGATGTACAGGCTCATATGTGCAGGTTAATCCTATACAGATTCTATAATGTATGTGCATGAAAGCTGTAGAACTGGACATGTACATGGTACATGACATTTGCATTTCTTTTACTGTAGGTCTTAGCTATGTTAATACAGGTCCCATATGTACAGGACTGGTGTATGGATGTATACCATCATGCAACGTTACCAGGATATAGGGAAATAGTGACCTCACACCTATATTGTTTTATTGATTACTTTCAGTTCCTTCTTTCAAAGTATTCAGTCCAAGGGTTTTTGATCAGGTGGCTTAACAAATACCAGCTGCATGAGTGATAAGGAATAAGTGTACACAAGTTTGGAGAAAGTCATATTTTAGGTTTATTAAGGAAGGATTTGTAATTAAGTTGTGGCTAGAGAGTTGATAGATTCTAGCTCATCAAAATCGATCTGGGAATCTTCTCTTGACATCAAAATTTGCATGTGAAAGACAATTGGGTAATCAAGACCATTAATTTATGTACTGTGGTACATTAATGCATGGGCCGCAATCATGGGGTGGACGGGGGGACATGTCCCCCCAATATTTTAGGTGGGAGGATATAGTATCTAATATCCCCCCCAATTTGGTGGCATAGTTTGTTTTTTTGTGGCTATAAATAGAAAATGCGTGAGATTTTTATCCACATCATATTTGGCGGTGGCTAAAACTTCATCCAAAGCATGCTGCATCGGGTAAATGACACTTGGTGGCAAAGGGGGCGACCGCCCCACCCACCCTAGTGCATATTTTTTGTATTTTTTATAATATCGCTAGTAATTTCAAATTAGAAAATGCTTAGATGCAACTTACAAGGCCTGGGAAGTGCCATTTCCAGCGATCTGGGAGGCATTTTCGGCCAAAATTCTCTTTTAGGCTTTGCGCCAACTCATGGTGGTGCTACGCTTAGATAGTTTCCCTACAAGCTTCGTACTTCCCTTGGCAAATTCCTCGCTAGGCGTCTGTCTAACCGTGTCACAATTTGTTACTAAATATCACATTTCCATACAGGTACCTGTTTGGGGTGGAGAAGGGAGGGAGGGAGAGAGGGGAAGGGAGAGAAGGGGAGAAGGGAGAGAGATTGTTCTTCACAAAGATCTATTTCATATTTTAACAAAAACTGATGGTTTGGGTTTAATTAATTGCGTCCTCTAATTACCACTTAGCCTAGACGGACCAAGATTCCATATTTCATTTCTGTGTCATTAATAGTTGAGACCATAAGTTATAAGTTAGCGGACTGTAGCTTTTGTGGACAAGATCAAAGTAAATCATTTTGACATTCATTCATTTCAGAATTTGTGTAATAGTTTGTAACTAATTTGAAATGAAGCCATTAAAATATGTAACTGTGCAGTGCCGTGTATAAATTTAGAAGTTTGCCCCGTGTATTCTGCATGTTACCATTCTACTGTACTCAAGTACATACAGTGCTGTATCTGCATACATAATTGAACAGCACTGTACCATCACATCGTATCGAGGCATGAGTGCTGCACTGCATTTACACCTCATCATGGCTGCACGCTTCGCAGCCTGCGATTTCCCCTATATGGTACTCTTTTGATCGTTATACCCAGAATCGGTGATGCAGGGATTTTTGTAACACTCCAAATGGTATCTCTTCCATTTAATTGTTAAATAGAAGGAAGTGAACACAAAACCACCGTTTGCCACAGATAAATTTGTGAACTACATGTCTTCAAGCATTTACCAGTCCAATGGGTTATAAATGATAAAGAGACCGTATCAGCCAATGGGTCAAAAGGATGTATGAATCATGCCATTTCACACCTGAGTACCAGGTCTATACGTGTTATCGTCCACGAATACAGCTCTGGCTTTAGAATCAAAGCAAACAGATTTTTTTTTATTTTTATGATGTATACGTTTTGCCTTGTCGTTTATAGCTTTCACATGAATCTGCCCTTTTCAGAGTTCTGTAAGCTCGCACAATGGTCTGTTTTGTGGATCAACAGTTATACTTACATGCTCTTGCACAGTATACATCTGGTAGGCATAGAGTACAGTGACACAGAATTGTAAAGGTGTACCCATGCAGTCTCCACAGAGTGATTTAGCCTCATTTGTGTAATACATAAAGTAATAAACACATGCATTGTTTTATAGACAATTTCATGGGCATCCGAGGTCAATATTGTCTTAATTAAAGCAGCTTTTTGAGTTGATTTAGGAAGATACCAATTTCTTTATATTAAATTCCTTAAACGATATCCTTTATATTACTTAATTTACTCAGAATTAGCCTGAAAATTTATAATCCCCTGGGGCTTAATTGTAGCCCAGAGTTCACTGGTTCAAAATTTTTGTTCTAGTTATCAATTTCTTTGTTCTTTTCCATTGTCTAATTTCATTGTTCTTTTCCATTGTGTAAAATTTCCCAGTCAGTTTCCATCATTCATTACATACTTATGTAATATAT
>KN884428.1:17752-81624 GCA_000934455.1 Apostichopus parvimensis
TAACAGCGTTAAAATAGTTACTGTGTTAATATTGTCAGAGTGTATCTTACGATAATTGATGCTTAATTAAGGCAGTAGACCTCGGCTTAATTCATAGCTTCAAAATCTGTCTAGCGGTTGCGTTTGCATTTGGTTAATGTATAAGGTTAACGGATCTTTATCATCGGCAAATTTAAAAAGACAACGTGGAAACACTGAAATTCATATTTAGGTATAATTTTAACAGTTCGAGATAATGAGTACAAGAGTTAATTTGTGTGTTGTAACGGCGTTCTTTAGATTGGAACGTAAAACTTCACGTGAATGTGAATCATTGCATTGAAGTAGCGTTTCCAATGGTGATCAAAGGATATTCAAATCTTAGTTGACAACGAATCGGCACTCTAAATTTGTCATTATTGAAATTTAGATAATTATCTACAGTTATTAATCCTTGAGAGCAATATAAGAACTTAATAAAAACTGTTAAACAATGATCAGCATAAAGAAAATTATATGTCTGAAGAACAGAAACTTTTGATCAAATTATCTTTTTTCCCGCTTATTTTCGTGTACTTAGTTCAATGAACACTTAAAGCAATTTTAACCCATTCACTGTAAATAAAATCAATTTTTGTCAATAATAATAATAAAATAAACTCTCTCTGACCGCCCTTCAACATTTTTCGGAATATACACAAATCAACACAAACCATTCATTGTACTATTTTCTGAAAACAAAAGTTAACAGAATTTCTTTTTAATTGGTTTAATGATCTCAACGCATTTCAACATGCAACAGTTTATGACTTTCAGAACATTTATGACTGAACTCGATTCCAACTCCTATACACTAGCTTTACCTCAATCCTCGCTGTTATTACTCAAGTAAAGTATAGGAATGTATTTGCCATTTGCTGGAAATAGGCACAACCGACTCATATCTCGTACATATGCCCTCATAGTTAACGACTGAAAATAAACTGTAAACAAGTTAAGGACATTCAAGTAAAACTGAAAATGTAGGGGGAAATATGTTTACTATATTTATTGCTGATAACATATGCATGATGCTTTTGATTCTCTTTTACTCAGAGTAATCAACAACTCTTTGTAGGAGCGACTGAAGGAAAAGGTCACAGTGAGTGTTTATTCATTTTCTATTCATTAACCCTTTTCTTATTTTTCCTATCCCCTGTTTATCGATCAATTTCTCATTGATTGATAGTTTCATTCCTCATAATCCATGCCAAACATTTGTCACGTCAACATCTGTTAATATTATTATGATCACTAACTCTCGTGTAATATGAGAAGAGATATATTTCTTCTACACATGACTTCCTTCAGTCACAAGCAAGTAAATACATTTCGACAAAAGAAATAACGATAGTTTTGAAAACAATCTTCAACACTATAGATTTGAAATTTCTTCACAAATTGCATAATGAAGTCGTTCCTTATTTGTAAACACATGGTACGGTAAACGTTGTGAAATAGTAAAGTATGCTTGGTGGTCCTACATATCAGTCGGTTAATACGCGCATTTTTTATATCAGTATTTACATCATTTTATATTAAAACCTATTTAAAAGGTTATTTACATTTGATTGCTAAACTTGTAGATTATCTAAGCGACCTTGTGAAATTATCATTCAAGTTCTTTATTGCGTAAATAAGTTGCAATTTGTGTACCAATATTAAGCTTCCATACATTTACGTCACATAAGTTCCAAGATTATATTTTGTACAAAAGCGAGAAACCTGAAATAAACTTTTCTTGGGAAGGAAGTGATGTCTGAATTAAGTTTAACGTTCAAAAGCAAATTAGTAATAGATTATGTTTTTATGTTTTTCAGAATATCCTTTCATTTTGTTATTGTGTTTTTTCATTATAGTTTATCCGATATAAAAACTGTTATTTTCATATCTTTCACTAAGCTTGAATTTTACCGTTTAGTTGAAATTTGACCATTTATATTTTGTATAACGTTACTGCAACTATTTAGAGAAGTGTCGTTGTGACGAATTTTCGATAAGCTATTGATTTATAAAATATCACTGAATATTCAAGACATGTCAAGGCATACCTGGCTATCTTTTATCATATCAATTGTAATATTATTTTGCAAAACAACCGGTACATTTGGTAAAATTGATCAATAAACTAAAAAGCAAAACGTTCATCTAAGTTATTAAATAAATACGCTTTTATATCGCGTCTACTGACGGGTTAAAGTCATATTTTCTGGTCAAACCCAAGCTGTACTGTTGCAAATCATTTCTTACTATTACAGTCTTCTCTTGATGTATTCATCTAGCATTAAGTCGAGATGAATCATAATTATTGTTTAATTAACTCATTTTGGGTTTACTAATCTGGATCATTCACGGATAAACTTCTGTCGTTACATGATAACCTAATGACAAATCGTGAAGACAACTGAATTCTCATGATATCAGAATCACTACTTGTTCTTCTTTTACAGACTATTTTTTCCTTTATCAACGTCCTGAATACCCTAGAGATTGTCACGAAGTGTTGCATCGTTGTTCATCTACAAGTTCCAGTGGTGTTTATCTCATTAAACCAGACGGCTATGCTGAACCTTTCGAAGTCTACTGTGATAACAGCGTAGATGATGGTGGATGGACGGTACGTAGTTCAAATTGAATTATGAATGTTGATGCCAAACATCAGCTGGATATTTAGCTTCTTTCACCTAATTGAGCAAAGTTTTATAATGTTAGCTCTCATGTTTTCTTAATCCTTTAAATTATTCTATGATCATGTTTACTTTTTTATCCTTTTTTCATAAAATTCATTTAAGTTGATCACAATATACATTTCTAACTAAAAAACAAAGAAAATTGTACTTTTTACCATGCTAGAACTCGTTTCATTTATCATCCTTTCCATAATGTATCATAATTTGTATATGAAATACTTTTTCACCCCGATGGTCAGCTTCTTAAGATCTTCAAATGGGATTGCTTCTGTAGTGGTTAACAATCGGCCTTGGATTTAAACTTTTATATCACAAAAAAAAGAACAAAACATTGTTGGAAACGTTAATGAATGGTAAGTTTTAATAATAATTCTAATTTAACTTAATATCTCATATGAATTATGTTCAAATTATGTGTTCTGTTATGCAGATCATACAGCGTCGGTTTGACGGAACGATAAATTTTAATCGCAGCTGGGAAGATTATCAGCTAGGATTTGGTTGTCTTTCGAGTGAAATGTGGATTGGTAATAAGAGGCTTGCATACTTAACCAATCAAAAGAGATATCAACTCCGTATTGACTTGACGACAACAGATGGTTCGTCTTTTTATGTGACGTATGACACATTCCGAATAAGCGATGACTACAGCAACTACAAGCTCGTCAAAGCAGAAATAACCAACAGAACAGTAGGTAAATATATAAAAATCAAAACATCTTTCAGATACGTTTATTCATGTCCCAAATAAGTCTTCTCTGGTCGATAGAAGATTCGATATATTTATCAATATTCAAGCTTTCATTTTTTAGTTTACTTCACTTCACCTTACTTCCTGCTTCTACTGCAATGTTTTGTTGTGTATTGTGTGCAGAAAACTAACACACTGAACTGAACTGAACTTACTGATTAACTCCCATTGTTACACCCTTCTGTACAGCCAATCTCTGCAGCTATATAATATTCATCTCATCATTTTAGTATATTTTTGTTGTATTCATTGTAGTTTGTCAAATTTAGTCAACTGCCTGTCCAACTGTCTTGTTTAAAAGTGTCCTTAATTTTTCTTTGTTTCAGTTTGTCTCTGACGAAGATCCAGCTAGGATTGATAAGCCAGGCCCTCTAACTTATTCAGTTTACGAAATTGCATTTGATCATAAGCTAGACTAAAGTCAAATATCATTTCAAAATATTTTCGAAACAGCTAGAACGATCTTGTAATGTCACAGTTCCTTCTTGCGTGTTAAAACTTTTATACAAAGTGATGTCGTTGTGGAGTAGTAAAACTCAGACTCGGAACATATTCCGTAATTTATAGAAATTGTCAACCATACTCCAAACCACTGCTTGAAGTTCTAACCCTGTATTTAGCAACATTCGTTATGTTTCGTTACAAAGTTCACAATATGAATAGCTAATCCTTAAGTATTTTTTCTTATTCTGTTAGACCATGTAAATAACTACATCGAGTGGTGTCCAAGAAATAAAACCTACAATGAGTGTCAACTTTGCGAGGCTACCTGTGCAGATCCTGATAGTTGTGTCAATACTTCCTGCAAAGGATCTCATTCGTGTGTCTGTCCTGAAGGATTTTTGATGAACGATGATAACTGCATTAGAGCAGAGGACTGCGGATGCTTCATGGAAAGTGAAACAGTTGGAGAGAGAGGTGTGTTGTTAAAAGTAAGTATTTTCTTTGAGATTGTGATATCTATTACCAACAAGGAAACAATTTAATTGATGCTTTAAAAGGGGGTTAGTAGATCGATTTGCCTCCGACCCCTTGCAACCCGCAAAGTCTTCAACTTTGGATATACGCACTTTTTGCCAGTAAAGTTAGGAAAACTGATATATCTTGTGTGTGTTTGCATTATTTCACCTTATCACTACTTGAAGAAACCTTTTCAGATCCCTAAAGTTACTTATGATGCATGTAACGATTTTCTACTTTCCAGGAAGGAGGAATTTACGTCTCTCCAAACTGTGACAAGAAATGTTCTTGTACTGATAATCATCTTTCGTGTGACGATAATTATCAATGCGATCCTAACGCAGATTGTGAAGAAAGAAACGGTCTGTTACAATGTTACTGTCCGCCAGGATATAGCGGAGACGGCACACAGTGTAAACCTACAGGCGACACAGCCCCTTCTGACTGTAAAGAACTGTACAACAACGGCGAGAGAACAAGTGGCGTCTATGAAATCAAACCCACAATTTGGCCTGACTCTCCGTTTGAAGTTTACTGTAACATGTCTGACGGGGGAGGCTGGACGGTAAGTGTGACAGTTTTTCTTAAACCAGTGATCCGCAAGCTTTTAGGTAGACGACACACAAGTCATCAATGAGGACCAAACCACGATCCACCAGAGCCCCACTCCATCAGAACGGACGTTCAAAATACATGAAAGCTAGCTTGGATGGTGAATGTGATGTTCGATTTGAGACCCGTAAGCTAGTAAAAACAACGTTGCCGTATGTAGAACACGGGAATAGGCTACCCATTAGACGGAGAAATTTGAATGCCTAATTTATTGCCACTGTGAGCGCATTCCCTAAAAGGAAGCATTCTCTATGTTGTGTTAGTACTTTCAGGAATTCATTTTTAGAAACTTCATAACATTTTACCTATTGGTTGTTCCTTTGGATAAGGGTTGATGTTTATTATTTTTTCAACAGGCAATAGTTATGATATCAAAATATTAGTGCTGGGAAACACTTCCAAATTACTATAAATATGTGTATGTTATATGTGTATGTGTATATTGATTGTTTTAGGTATTCCAGCGTCGCGTTGATGCTTCACAAGACTTTTATCTTTATTGGGAGGACTACAAGATTGGCTTTGGTAATCGAAGTCGGAATTTCTGGCTCGGAAATGAAAAGATATATAGCTTGACGAACCAAAGACGATATGAACTCCGGATCGACTTTGTTAACCGTTACGGTGCTCCTTACTACGCCAAATACGAGTTCTTTCGTATCAGTGACAAGAACGATAACTTCAGGCTAGATGTTGGAAATTATTCTGACGGAGATGCAGGTAGGGTTAATATCTGCCGAATATCAATCCTTTTCTATTATTTTCGTCAGTTTGACATCATATAACATGTTTATTTAATAATGAAATGTTTATAAAGAAGTATGTAGTACTATGTGTATGATATAATTCACTATCCAATCACCTAATTGTTTATACAAGCTGTTTTGCCTCTGCTGAAAATAAAGTGATTAACTCGATTGCAGATCTTGGTGACATACTGTGGTAATAGTTTGTTGATCCAAGTAAGGAGCATAATCTATTAGGAAGGAATCTCTGGCCAAATAGCTGGACCTTTGGACCTACGAACACTCAAAATCAAGACACTTCAGTTAGTAACATATAAACCCGCCATATCATACAGTACCTAATTATGTCTATATTTCTTTGCATAAGGCACACACACAGTGAAAAGATTAATAACTTATATTCGACGAGATAGACCTAATACTAGCAGTAATTGTTAATGTAATCAGACATGTACTGTAGCGACCAAGTATTTTTACAAATCCATTACTAAAAAGGAAATATGGAACTATCACAGGGTAAGATGGTTATGGACCCTTCGCAAATCTTTACGCACACGTACAGACACACACGTGTGCGCACAAACACAAACTTTAATATGCATATAGTATCATTGTACAATGCTGGACTCCTAGGTAGCTCGTGTTAGAGGGTACGATAACAGATCTTGCCCTTGGAGTTGGTTTAAGTGGTAGGCTTACAATTCTAGAAATGAACGATTCGTTAAAGTTGATCTCTATTGATTGACTTATTTACTCCTTCTTCTATCAAATTTATGTTAGCAATAAGTGATGTAAGCAAAGATATCGCATTTATTCATACCGCCAGCATACTAGATAAAAATAACGATGATGAGATTATTCTCGTTCGAATACAAAACAGATGCAGTCTACATGCAGACATGCGTGCTCGCCTAGAACAGCTACGTCATAAAATCTCATTGTATGTAAGTCATGTAAAATTTGGCGGAGCTTCAAGGAGCTTACAGCATCAATTAACTATATTCCTAACTATCACATGACAATAGGAAACCAAATACACCGTAGCTGTTCTTGTAAAGGAAAGCCGGATTTCTTGTAGTGCTACACTGAAATATAACTGTTGTGCATGACAATTGTCCTCTATTCCAGTTTTAAAAACTTATTATAAAAATAAAATCAGATGAAAAGATGACAAAACAAACTTATTAAAAATGAGGACACATGAATGAACTTCCTTTAACTTACAAACGGCCAGATCGGGGAACTCTTGCGGTACTTATGTATGTTACGACGAAAGTAACGCATACCTCGACCATGTAGGAATTTTTTTTTTTATTGATGTCAACATGAAAGAAAATTCGTAACAGAAAACAAAAACAAAACTAAACGCTTTCACAATATTAACAATAGTTCAACAACATAATAAGCCTAACATAATATTTGAAAACCCCTTTCCTTTCCCCCTTCCCTTTCTACATATTTTCGTGTTTAATAATCATAGATAATAAACGACGTTTAGCTTAACACACGTTAATCAACATCAAAATCACATGTAATATCTAATTATTGGAATAACGTTTTGCTAAGTATACTGAATCGATGCAATGAATTAATTTTTGAATTTCTTTATGTTTCTTCTTCTATTGTATTTATTCAACAGGTGATTCGCTGACCTACCATGATGACCAAGCGTTCACTACACGAGACAACGATAACGATGATTATGACTATAGTTCCGCTAGCTCTGAAGGTAACAACTTAGCCCGTTCTTATGATGGTGCATGGTGGTACGGTGATAATATTTATTCATCTCTAAACAGTCCCTATGATAGTTATGATATTTATTGGTATAGCCTTCCAGGTTATTATTATTATTATTATATTAAATTTACAGAGATGAAAGTTCGCGCAATCGAAGAAGAACCATAAAGACCCACAACGGAGTGTATGGAACTATAGCACAAGAACAGTTAACAACAATTAAAATATATTGATGTATTGGTTCTATGTTTTGTGTATCGTCATGACAACGCTTTTATCAATAATTATGTTACAAAACATGCCTCTTTCTGTTTTTTTTTGTTTCGTGTAAAGTGAGACAGAATTTTCATTCCATGCAAATGATTGATAACTATTCACTATGGTTTCACTCCCCCCCCCCCCCCCCAAGGTTCTCAATGTTTCAACTTTTGATTTCTGTTAATTTTTGAAACGCAGAAATGAAAAGACAGTTGTTAGTTTACATAATAAACGTAAAGCCAATTTACAAGCAAACATTGCGAGATCCAGGCGCGTAGCCAATGGGGGGGGGGGCGAAGGGGGCAGCCGCCCCCCCCCCTTGAGCATATTTTTTAAAATTCTTTAAATGTTTTGATGATATCGCTAGTAATTTCAAAAGAGAAAATGCTAAGATGCAACTTACAAGGCCTGGGAAGTGCCATTTCCAGCGATCTGGGAGGCAATTTCAACCAAAATTTTCTTGTACGCTTCGCGCCAACCACGGTGGCGCTACGCTTAAATAGTATGCAATGCCGTATCAACGGCTCTGAAAATTTTTCTAAATTTTCGCCCCTCCCTTGGCAAATTCCTGGCTACGCCCCTGGCGAGATCTTTAAGATATTGTGGTTTGCAGAATTTTACTTAAATTATACCATTTTGTCTTCTTTACACCTTTCTGTTCATTATATTTGTATAGCATCCCTCAAATCGTCACAAGTGTATAGTAGTTTTTAAATACACCTAACCCTTACTTATTTATAGTAGTTATAAAATACGCCTTACCCTAACATATTTTTAAATACGCCTTACCCTAACATGTTTTAAAATACGCCTAACCCTGACATGGTTATATATGTTTATAAATAAGCATAACCCTAACTTATTTAGAGTAGTTATAAAACACACCTTACCCCATTATGTTTTTAAATACGCCTTACACTGACATGTTAAAAATACGCCTAACCCTAACATGTTTTCAAATACGCCTAACCATAACTTTTTTGTTAAATAGCCGTACCCGATCATGTGTTTAACCATAATATGTTTTCAGCGAATGTAAGCAATACAACTTGTTTCCACGATTTTTAAACATGTTTATTTGTACGTAATGTACATAAATCGTATATCGCCTTCATTTAACTAATGAGATAGTTATAAACATCCCTGTTGGTGAGAATATACATTGACAACCGTTAATCATAAAACTGATTCCAAAGTCATAATTCTGTATCGCGTACATAAACTCAGTTTTAATCAACGACGTGCATATGATTTTTAAAGGAGCCACGATGTATGTTTATAATTTCTTTCGACTTGGGGCATGTGACGGGCGTCCAGCTCGACCCCGGTGAGGTGGTCTCATGTTTACTCGGCCGAATGCAAAAAAGAAAGCCCCAACTGAGATTTACACCATCCACTTTGACCAGGGATCTACTGGTCAATAAGATCGGGTGGAAATGGAGGCCAACCACCAAAGGGGAAGGGGCTATACTTATATTAGCCAACATTTCTGACCACTTCCCCCCCCCCCATAAATCCGAACACTGTCTACGGACCTGCTCCCGATTGACGCTGAAGGTGGGAACATGACACCCTACAGCCTTACCCCCCCCCTCCCCCTTCTCACACACAAACACCTCCAATTGCGCCAATGATTTTCATGTGGTATAGGCCTACATTTTCATTACAGAGTCATTATGTAATATCTGAAATACTGAAACAGTTTCACGTGCACATGCCGAATGCCAAATTAGTAGTTGGGCTACGTTTATATATCACGAAATACAAACTCGACATCCTCGGAGAAACTAAATGCGAGATATTGCACGAAATCGTATCAAGGAGAGGTGGACGATAAATATACATTTAGAGATCCATTTCACCCTGTATCACTATTCCACACTCCATAAATGTAAGCTTCCTTTTATTTATTAACCACACATATTCGACAGGTGTGTATGTATGCAGACAGATTACAATGATACATGAAAACCAAATCTGTTATAATGTTATCCCTCAATAAAGAGTAATCATTTAAACTAAGATTGGTAAACTAAGATATAACGTGAAATTTGAGGACGTATAACTTCGACATACCCATATAAGCCCTGTAACACTTGAAAATTACGAATATTTACATGAATTAATTGTTATAAGTAGATAGATAGTTCAAACCAGTGTGTAAATCAACAAGGATTGGTAAGCATAATGATAAAGTTACAGCACGTACAGTTGATCACTATGCAGCGTTAAAGAAGACACCGACTTAACCATCATTATTTATTATATTATTCTTGTTTGGAAGAACTCACAGATTTAGTGTTTCCCCAGCCACAAGGCTGGCAGATTGATGTCTTCTAACAAAGGCATCTTTGTGCATCAGTTTTAAGTGGTTTTTTTTTTTTTTTGTTTATTACAATATTTATTTGCTGTAATGGAAATGGGGTTTTCAAATGCTGAATCTAAAATATTGAACCTATTATAAAACGTACTGATGAAACAATTGTACGGCTTTAATGATCTTTGACTTTATGACCCTATAACTTCATCAGCTATAGCAGCCTCAACAAACGTCATGCACAGGCAATACACCCCACTCGAAGATTTGACGTCCATCGGCCTTACGGTTAAGGAGCAAGTTGTGTTTGCAAAAAGTCTGGCCACCTATAGTGACCTCCACCGATTGCATCAGCATTACGGTGTTTTACATTAATGAGTACGAGTTAAACGTTTCAAGTTTGATCTATCAAAGAATTTTGAAGAATTCCCCAAGTGCTATTATTATTTTGTATATTACCTTTGCCCTGACGAAGGTACTACAAGACATGCCCACCTCCAATAAGTTTAAATTCATCAACTTCAGGGGAGAAGCAGACTGCGTGGTACACTTTTTGTTCATACACAGACACATAAAAACTCGCACATGCATCGCCATTGCACAGCATTTTTCGCCCTCTATCCCCAAAATGGTAAATCCACTTCATTTGATTGGGTCTCACTACGACGTCCCTTCTCTAATGCTCACCAGTTTCAGTTACAAATTTTGCTACAACTTTTATATAGGCACCATTCAAAATCCCATTTTCCGAAAAAATACGGGACGAAAGGCTCTGCCATATGGCTTACATTAACGCTAGTTGTATGCCCTCCAGAACTCTCGATTTTCCTCTCCTCGTGACCCTTTTCCCCTTCCTCACTCCTTTCCCTCTACCTTCCTGTAGCCTATACAAGTCTCTGAAGAATCAGAAAAAAATCTTTAGTTTACCAGGGAAATATTGGCTGACTCTATACGACTGGAAATCAAAAAACCTGCTGTAGGCTGCGACAATAACGTATCGCTTGATGATTGCTGCACAGCGCCCCTATTTCATCAGCCAACCCTCAACATACAAATTGTGTTGAACCTGTTACGAAACAGCCGATTCTCTCATGCCATAGTACAGTTACATACGTAAAATGTAGCCTTTGCATGTACAGCTAGCTTGCACAGGTTATGGAGATTTGTTAACCATAGTAAGCTAACTCAATCTCACTTCACATTCAGTAAAGATATGACAGAAACCGTTAACATTAGTTAATAGTAAGAGTTAAATTGGTATCGAAATGGCCGCTCCAGCCAAACCATGGGAGAAGATGGGTCAGAACAAAAGAGAGTGTTGTCAACAAGGTGGAAGCAACATGTAAGTACCTAGGCCTAAGTCCTTGGCTAACGTTAGCCCAACAACAACTTAGGCAGGTCCAATACAAATATACTGTATCATTTGGTATGTCTAACATAGGCTTATACTAATAATATTGTCCTAGGATTTAACTTTTAGTGATGCGTTTTTGAAGACTAACGACGTGACTTTGAGTTAAATGATAACTCGAGTCTATCGTATAAAAGATACTTGCCAGAGTTTTCTAGCTTGATAAAACATATCAATTATTTCAATGAATAAAGTATACGACGTGCGTTAATGTGTAAAACAAACACAGCAAACATTTTGTGTCTTTTGGAAATGGAATTGAGTATATGAAAGGAAATTAATTATTACTTAGTCATACTTCAGCCATAAGACTGACTGATGGTAAATTATTATAGTGCGCATCTGCGCCACAATATTGGATGCCAGCTGAACATACACTCTTCATAGCAATCTCAAATTCACAGGTTGGCTACGCCAGGAAAAAAATCCAGACTCAGATTTGCAAAGAATTGTGGCGGCGAACAGTTACGTTTGCACATGTAAATAATATAGATCTCCTTGGTTAGCATACTTCTTCAAAACAATACGTAAAATTCTCTACTTTGGTTCGTTATTTTCGAATTGAACAAGACAGGTAACATTTAATCGCATTTGAGTTAACAACATCATGCAAGAAAGTTGCAAGCAACAAATGTTAACCGTTTTTATTCGCAACGAATCGACGTTATCTGTTATACTTCAGCTCTTGCAACATAGGCACTTGTAACGTGATCATTGTGGTATGACATTATACTGGCCGTGTATTGCATGTATTACTTGTTTTGGATGATGATAAACCAGGGCCAGGAAATCGACTAAGAAGTTTTTAATAGATCGGAGGTTGTTACATTTGTAATCATAGACTAAATGCCTACATGTATTCGTTAGATTAATCGTCCATTAGGCCTTCTGTGCAAAGCTCCGTATGTTCGCAACATTTCGTTAACTAGACCAGGTTACAGTAACGTTAACGTGTTGTGCAATTTGTCCAGGACTATCTGTATTCTCTGTCACTTCCGAAACAGGCGTGATTCGTGCTCGACAGTTTATGGTTGTAATGGTTTTAGTCATAATTTCTTCGTTTATATTGCAGACGCATGCTGGCTAGAGTACTGTTTATAAATATTAAACAATATACCCTAACTTTGGTCTACGTTAATGGACGAAACGCCGAACTTGCTTATTCGTGACCGAAATAACTTCAAAAGGGTTGCAGTAACAATTAAAGACCCCTCCATTGTATATCAACAACTGACTAACTTTGACCTTCACCACGCACTAAATGACACGTGTTTGTATACAAATACAGTTGTTCTAGTTGTGCTTGTAATTTGTGGCCTTGTACTTCCTATTTGGTCTTAAAGAAAAACAGTGTTGAAAAGGAACAGCCGTAATATACTTAAAACTGGGCCAAAGTTAGTTGGCCTGGGCCTAGTTGTAGTATCTGCAGTATTCTAACTACAGTACAGTGTACTGTAGGCTAGGCATAGTAACTGATAGTTACTGTGTAACTTTAAGATACTGTGTTAAGTAAGCAAAGTGGAAATGCAAGTGCTGATAATAAGTTAGGCCTCATGTGCCCACTGATGCTACATGACAGAAATGTCTGTTGCAGTTCGCCAATATACATTTCATACTATAATACAAAGAAAGTTGTACTATTTACCCTGCTAACCTTACGAAGCCGTCTGTGTTAATGGCGTATATAATGGTGGGTTGACGGTACATAGTTCACATTGAATTATGATATTGATGCCAAAAATCAGTCGAATATTCAGTTTTTTTTCACCTAAATGAGCAAGTTTTGTACTGTTAGCTCTCATGTTTCCCTAATCCTTTACACTCTTTTATGATCTTGTTTACTTTTTGTTGGTTTTTTTCATAAAATTCTTTTTTAGGTTGATCACAATATAAATTTCATACTAAAATACAAAGAAACTCGCTTCATTTGTCATTTATTTTTAGAATGTATCTTAATATGCATATCAAATATTACTTGCATTCACCTCCATTGACAAACTCCGAAACCTGTAGTAGATTTGCAGACGTCATCAAAAATTCCCGCGGACACACCAAAAATATCTTACGAACCACATTGGAGTTGAACACGTAGACTAGTTTACAGATTGATTTATAACGCATACCGTCCAAAAAAAGAAATCCCTGTTGCCGTATGTAACATAATTATGTAGGTACCAAATAGTCGAAGAAACTTTGAAATTTGGAGATTGACTTGATATTTGCTATTGTGAGGGCTTTTCCTAAGAGGAAACATTCTATTAGCATATAATTATTTTTCTGGGGGGGGGGGGGAAGATCAACAGGCCTCAAAATAAACACATCATGTTTCTTCATAGGATGGAACCCGCCGAAGCCCTCTACTACGGAAGTTATAATGGTGATGTACAATTGTCATTGGTTTGATTTTAACATATCGTATGCCAGCATCGACGAGTTAGGCAGATGACAGTCCTGACCATGAACTAATATTGTCGACCCATCGAAGACGAGGTCTGCCAGGGCCAAAATATTGGTGATGGGAAACACTTTTCAAATGACTTAATGTCTGTATGTTCCTTCAGAACTGAATCTTTACATCGATTAAAGTACGACCATATCGCAGACATTTTTATCAGACTTCATTGGTTACCTTTTTGTTCAAAGAGTTTCAAAGTATTGTTGTTAGTTGATAAAGCCCTTCATGGCCTAGCCCCGCCTTATTTATGTGAATTGGTTCAGTGGTTAGTTCCTGTAAGAAACCTTGGATCCGGTTCTATATATCTAGCAAAAAAAGAAGTCTGTCACAGAGTCTATGAGTGATGGAAAATTTCTAAGATTATATATAAATATCATACTCTTGATAATTTAGGTCCAAGACGTTTCAACGATCTTCCTCCAAATGTTCGTTCTAGTCAATCTCATAACGCCTTTAAAAGTTGCATCAAAACACATTTATTCAAAATTCCTTTCATCTCTAATTTTTGTAATTTTTGTCATGTTAAAAGTTTATTGAGTTTCAAAGATTAAAAATTATTTTAATATTTGTATTATTCGTATTAGTGACGAGAACGACAGGCTTGATGTTGGAATGACGAAAATGTAGGTAGGTATGTACTTCCCGAATTATCAGTCCTACCGTCAATGTTGCATCATATATTATGTTGATTGAAAAACGCAATGATAACAATAAATAAATATACATATTTATATTCTGTTTTGTCTCTGTGGAATATGAACTTATTAAGAAATTGATTGTAGATTCTGGTAATTTGTACTTTGGTAATATTTTGTGGATCCAGATAAGGAGATACCTGTTGTGCAAGAAGACTAATTTATACCTGTTACGAAGATCTCTCCGGCCAAATAGCTAGTAGACCATTGCACCTATCAAAAATTCAGGCTTTCAAAGTTAAGGCACTTCAGTTAGTAACATATAAAGCCGTCATATTATTCATAACCAAATTATTTATTTTATTCTTGGCAAAATGCACAAACAAAGTGAAAAGATTAGTAACCACACGCATTCGAAAGAAAGATGGAATATTCATGGTTATACAACACCTAATTGTATTCTGGTCATTTGATTGGTCAATTGCTCGTTGATTGCATGCAAAATCCGCTCTATTCCACTCTATGAAATAGAACCATGGGTTATACTTTTTTGGTAGCACTTTTTTCAATGGTAAGAGAGCAGAGAAACCTGTCTGTTCAAAACAATCTGTTGCATGGGTGCATTTTACCCATATTAATATAATATGTTGTATAACACAAATAATGAATGGTTTCCATTCGTGCAATAGTGCAAATATTTTAATCGTTGAAAGATGTAATTTGTTCCATTCAACTCGTCTGCGCCTCGTTGAATGGAACATTCCATCTTTCAACTCATGAAATATTTGCACTATTGCACTCATAACCATTCATTATTTGTATATTATTTTGAATGCAATCAGACATGTTATTTAAGAACCAATCATTTTACAAATCTATTACCCAAAAGGAAGATACGGAAGTATCACAGTGCAGAATGATATGTACCATACGCAAATCATCACACACACGCATACGCATACGCACATCCACAGCCATGCGCGCACACACCTACTTACGTGCTTCCTATAGAAAAACTTCGTCCTAAAATATCATTGCATTGGAATAATTAAACTTTTGTCATGTAAGAAAAGAGGGCTTAAAGGTGCCCACATTGTAAATTTAATATATTACAAACTATTACATGACAATGGCATAGGCAAATATACCGTACCTGGTCTTGTATAGGAAAGCCGAATTTTCTTCTATTCCCCGTTTTTTTAAAAAGCTATAGATAAAATAAATAAAGGCTATATTAATAACGATATAGATCACAAACTAACCTGTTGAAAATGAGCACACATGAATGCACTTCCTTTAATTTACAAAAGACCAGACCAGGGGTCTCTAGCGTTACTTATAAATATTATGTTGTAAATTGCGTATAGCTCGATCATGTAGGAAATTAACTAAAGACTTAAACAGTATTAGCAATAGTTCATAACAAAAGATACATATGTCTAGATACATACAGGAGTTGATAACCCCTTTCAATTTCTTGTATTTCCGTTTAGTAACGATAAAAATAGATAGCACTCGACGTTATTCTAACACATGTCAATAAACATTTGTAATAAAAAAAAATACTATTGGAATTAAACTTTGCTAAGTATCCTGAATCCATGCAACGAATTATTTACTGTACTTCTTTCCTCTCATTCTTTTGTTTTATTAAACAGGTGATTCGCTCATCTACCATAATGACCAACCGTTCATCACACGAGACAACGATAGCGATGACATGGACTATTGTGCGCATAGCTCTGAAAAAAAAACAACGCAGCCCGTTATTGCGACATGGTGCATGGTAGTGCAATAACCTTTTTGTTGTTTAATCATCTCTAAACAATCGTTACTTCTGTTGGAATACTCGCCCACGGTATAATAATAATTACAAGCAGATCACAGAGATGAAAGTTCGTGCAATCGATGAAAAACCATACAGACTAACAACGGACTATGTGAAACTACCACAAGAGCAGTTAACAAAATTTTAATAAATAGTTGTTTGTTTTCGTTAAGAGTATATTGAAAATCAATTCTAAACACATGACATGTCCACTACATCCAAATCTAATGTCTTTTTGCCATTTTAATAATACTTTAAATATGATGTATTCCCTCTACCAACTTATACTCACATCACTTTTTTTTTTTGCCTTAAACATTTTACTGCAGGTCATTTGTAACATTAATTATATTATTAGAGAAAACAATCACGTTACACCATTACATTGAAATTACGCTATTTAAAACAAATGCCAAGTGGTGTCAAATATTTCTAAGCAAAGCTAAGTTACGGTAACTTATATCTTAATCCATTGAAGGTTCCATTGACAAAGTATACTATCCTAGGCGTATGCTTTCCGTTGTCTTTTTGTTTTAAATTTGATTTCTTGCAAAGTACGCCATTGTCTTCTATTTTCCAAACATTTTTCAATGTTATCATGTACTTAAAAAGCTTAACATATATTTGAAGTAGATATTATACTTGAACCATACGATGTTGTATAGCCCTAATGTGTGGTTAACACGTGTACTCAGTGACTGTCAGTAGTGTAAGTAGTGTAATAGGTAGAAAAAAAAATCGATTTCCTATTTCACTCCCTTCTTCCTTCTTTATAAGAGTGCGCAGAAACGTCAAGGCTGGATTGTAAAATAAACCGGAGCTCTATGTTTGTTTTACAAACTCGTACGTCAGGTGCACTCTCATATTTAGTGATATGTTTAAGGAAGCAAGTGCCAACAAGATTGAGCTGTTTAAACCTTCCGTATGTATCTATCATCACCAATGAAACGGAGTACGACATTATAGGCAGTGGTATTGATAGCCAGATCGGGGCCCTGCAGGGGAAACATGCCAACGCATGCCATTAGTTTGTATTGTTTTGTGTTCCATATGTACCATGCCAATCATTATCCAAGGACCCCGACATTGTAACCCAATTGTCAAGCAATCCCTCTCCTCCCCATGCACCCAGTAACACCTGACCATAACAATCTGCAATGCTTGACCTATACTTTTAACTTCTCGAAGCATCTTAATTCGTTTCCTAAGATATCCTTAAACTGAAACAGACAGAACAATAGGATACATGTATACCTTGAGGTAGCACGTATTCCTTAAAGTCTTTCCTTAAACGTGTGGATGTTCTCAAATCTATTTATTTCCGGAAACACGGTTACCTGACATTTAATATATATACTAGCAAGACGGAAACTTCCTTATTGCATATCACAATATTTCGCCAATCGACCTTTTAACCTACATGTATCCTGTTGGTTACAGTCTTCAGCTTCTAAATTTCCTGGTATACTGATACCTTTGTTCAATATCTACTGACCAAGTAGAGGAAGTGCATTGATGACAAAAGCACCACAGGTGATTTTGCTGAAAGTCAGCAATGCTCTTAATTAAATACATTTCATTCGTGTTGTCATTCATATTATAACCAAACATTCATAATAATGGACTGCCTCCTTGTCCGAGCAGTGCTTGTATCTTTCCTAGGTACAGTGACGATCGTTTTAACTTTGGCAGACGGAACGGTGAGTTCAACATGTTATGATCCTTGTTCTTGTTGCATCGAAGACTTCTTAATCTGTGTGGAAATGAATACCTAATTTAAACATTTGAAAAGCTCATTTTTCTATAAGTTTAAGTATCTTCGGATTTTATAGCTGAAAAAAAGTTGTTTCTTTTATAAATATGAATAACATGTTATCAAACAACTATAGTTGCCATGTTGTAGGCCTACAAAATGTTGTGATATGAACACACATTTGCTACAGGCATATAAGTGGAAAAGGTAAAGATTGAATTTCATTGTATTTAAAACTATAAATTTAAGATTCCTCATGGCTTCTAAAATTTTATCAAGTCATATTGAAGACGATAACAATGGAGGGAATAGCTGCCCTGTGGTCATTGAAACCGTTTTATATCAATTTAGGGGGTATGTGCAGTGGCGTAGGAAGGTACTTTTGAGTGGGGGAGGGGGCTGAAGACTGATGGCCGGCCTGAGGGAGGGGTCTAAGGGGAGGGTGTGTACAAAACTTTAAGATTGACAGTAGTAACTGTAATCTCTGTGTGAATCGGCTGATATATAATACGCGCGCATGTATTCTTTCTGGAGCATTTCTGAAAAACCTTCACATAAAATGTTCCTGATCCTATTTAGTATATATAGTCCATAATTGACGTGTTTTACTGCAAGTGACTACATCCTACAAATTGGTCTATTACGACCTCTATTTACGACCTCCATTTCATACAACTGTAAATGTAAGTATAACTTACATTGTTGAATCATTTTTCATTGCAACGATAATGTAATCTGCAAAATATGTTAACGTAAATTTATCACAAAAAAACTAAAATAAAGAGAGGAGGTAGCTTGTTACCAATTTACTTGCTTAAAGTGATATCGTAGATAGTACGGTATTCAGTACAGTAACATATCGCTGATTCAATCTGTCAATTCGATCACTATTTTCACATTGGTATTAATATTTTTATCTGCAAATGATCACTTACCTTTTCCCTAAATCCAACCGGAAAGAAACAATAGCTTAATGATACTCTGTAGCATAATATTCTAAGGTAAAGAACTATAATTTTTGTGAATCAATTAGCAGCGTTGAAGTAGTTTCTGTGTTTAGATTTTCATAGTGTATCTTACGATAAGTAATGCTTAATTCCCACATCAAGGCAGAAGACCTCGACTTTATTCATAACTTTAAAACACAAAACTGAAAATGTGAAGAGAAAGACGGTCTAGCGGTTGCGTTTGGTTAATGTATAAGGTACGCGGATATTGATAATTGGCAAATTTAAAAAGACAATATAGAACACTGCAAGTCATATATAGGTCTATTTTCGTTTGTTCGTTAGATTTGAAAGTTAACCTTCGGGTGAATGTCAATTTATTGCATTGAAGTAACGTTTCCAATGTGTAATTAAAGGATACGCAAACATTAGTTGTAAACGAATCCCCACGTTTAGATTGTCATAATTCAAATTTTGGTAATTCTATTCAGTTCTTATTTGTTCAGAGCAATATAAGAACTTAATAAAAATTGTTAAACATTGATCAGCATAAAGAAAATCAGATGTCTAAAGAACAGAAACTTAGATAAAAGTGATAAAATTATATTTTTCTCGTTTATTTTTGGTATACTTCCTTCAAAGAAACTTCAAAGCAAATGTTAACACACCGCTGTCAAGCATAATACTTTGTTAAAGGAATTGAAGGAAATAAGATCTCTCTGACTGGCCCTTCTAAATGTTCAGAATATACACAAGACAACAAAACAACATTTCTTGTACTATTTTCTGAGAGGAAAAATAAACAAATGTTTTTAAAGTATATTCAATGATCTCAACGCATTTCAACATGCAACAATTTAAGACTTTTAGACAATTTCAAACTCCTACACAATAAGCTTAACTCAAACCTAGCTGTTATTACCCAAGTAAAGTATAGGAAAGTATTCGCCATTTGCAGGAAACAGGCACAGCAGATTCATCCAGTACACATGCCCTCATAGTTCACGACTGAATATAAAATGTAAATAAGTAAAGCACGAGTGAAATTGACAATTTAGGGGAAAATATGTTTACTATATTTATCGCTGATAACATATGCATAATGACTTTGATTCTCTTTTACTTAGAGTAATCAACAACACTTTGTCGGAGCAACTGAAGGAAAAGTTCACGGTGAGTTTTTATTCATTTTCTATTAAAGACGTTTTTTTCAATCTCCTGTTATCGTACAATTTCTCATTGATTGATATTTTCATTCCTCATAATCCATGCAAAACATTTGTCACGGCAACATCCGTTAAAATTATTATGATCACTGACTCTCATGTAATATGAGAAGAGAAATATTTTTATTTTACTTATTACTTCCTTCAGTCACAAGCAAGTCAATATATTTCGACCGTAGGAATTAACGACAGTTAACACAAATTTTCGACAATATATATTTGAAATTTGAATACAAATGGCATGAGAAGGCCATATGTCAACATATGGTATGTTACACGTTGTAAAATAGTAAAGGATGCTCGGTGGTCTTAAATATTTGTCGATTCATGGTTTCATTTTTTTAGTATTTTTAATAATTTATATAAAAGAACCGAAAAGTTATTTATATGTTGCATATGTTATAAATATGTTGCAATTTGTGTACCAAACATTAAGCTTGCGTACATATACGTCACACATGTTCCATGATTATTTTCCGTACAAAGTAATTAACCTTAGAAGAACATTCTTGAAAAAGTTGTAATGTCTGAATTGAGTTTTACGTTCATAAGCATATTAGTAATAGAGAAAACCTTATTTTCATAACTTTCACTAAACTTGGTTTTTCCGTTCAGTTCAAAATTGACCATCTATTACTACAGCTATTTGAAAAAGTGTCTTTGTGAAGAAATTTTCAGTAATGTATTGATTTATAAAATATCACTGAATATTCAAGAATAGTGAAGGAATACCACGCTATCTTTGATAATATCAATTGTAATACTATTTTGCAAAAAAAAATCATTTCTTACTATTGCAGTCTTGCTCTTGATGTGTTAATCTAGCATTAAGTCAAGATGAAATATATGACGTTTAAATTAACCCATTTTGGGTTTACAAATCTGGATCATTCATGGATAAACTTCTGTCGTTACATGATGACATAATGACAAATCTTGAAGACAACTGTGTTCTCATGATATCAGAGTCACCACTTGTTCTCCTTTTACAGACTATTCTTTTCTTTACCAACGTCCTGAATACACAAGAGATTGTCACGAAGTGTTGCACCGTTGTTCATCGACAAGTTCCAGTGGTGTTTATCTCATTAAACCAGACGGCTATGCCAAACCTTTCGAAGCCTACTGTGATAACAGCGTAGATGATGGTGGATGGACGGTACGTAGTTCAAATTGAATTATGAATGTTGATGACAAACATCAGTCTCATATTCTTATTCTTTTGCCTAAACGAGCAAAGTTTTATAATGTTAGCTTGTATATTTCCCTAAAACCAAATGATTAGCAGAATATGCTTCAATAATATTACAATGTTTGTACTTCACATGTGAGAAATTACAAGCAAGTCTATGAAAAAAGTCCTTGATCGAAAGCTCAGCTGATGATATTAAGTTGATCCCAATGTATATTTCATACTAAAATACGACGAAATTGTACTATTTACCCTGCTAGAATTAATTTCACTTGTTATCCTTTGTGGAATTTATCGTAATATGCATATCAAATACTACTTGGATTCACCCCGATGGTCAGCTTCTAAAGATTTTCAAATGAGATTGCTACGTTAATGTTAAAAAAAAATAGAGTTTAACTTAATATCTTCTGACTTATGTTCAAATTACTTGTTCTGTTATGCAGATCATACAACGTCGGTTTGACGGATCGATAAATTTTAATCGCAGCTGGGAAGATTATCAGCTAGGATTTGGATTTCTTTCGAGTGAATTATGGATCGGTAATAAGAAGCTTTCATACTTAACTAATCAAAAGCGATATCAACTCCGTATTGATTTGACGACAACAGATGGTTCGTCTTTTTATGTGACGTATGACACATTCCGAATAAGCGATGACTCCAACAACTACAAGCTCGTCAAAGCAGAAATAACCAACAGAACAGTAGGTAAGTATATAGAAATCCTTTGTAGTACGTTAATTCGTTTCTCAAATAAGTCTTGTCTTGTCGAAAGAACTTTCGATATATATGAGGAAATAAGGATTTCAATGGATATGAAATTTTTTAAGATGATTAAAATGTCACTATTAAAGAGAGTGATGATACCTTGATCAATATTCAATCATGCAAGGGTTTTTAGGTTTACTTCCCTCCGCCTTATTTCCTGTTTCTGCTACACTGTGTTTATTGTGTATAGTGTGAATACAACTAAAACACTGAACTTACTAATTATTCCCCATTATTACATCCTTCTGTACAGTGTATCTGTTTAGCTATATCATCTCCTAAGTCTGATCTTCATCTCATTAAGTTTTGCTTTATTCATTGTTGTTTATCTAATTTAGCCAACTTTGGCGATAATATCTATATGAGAACGTAAGATAGTTTTTTATCAGTTACATTCACATTTTGGAGTAATGCTGTCAAAATTGTCAACCAAACACCAAACCACTGCTTGAAGTTCTCACTCTTTACTTGCATTTAGCAAAACTCGTTTTGTTTCCTTGCGAAGTTCACTAAATCAGTAGCTAATTTTTTTAATATTTTTTATTCTACTAGTCTTTGTAGATAACTACATCGAGTGGTGTCCAACAGATAAAATCTACAATGATGTTGAACTCTGCGATGCTACCTGTGCTGATCCTGATAGTTGTGTGAATGCCTCCAGCAAAGGATCTTATTCGTGTGTCTGTCCAGAAGGATTTTTGATGAACGGTGATAACTGCATTAGAATAGAGGACTGCGGATGTTACATCGAAAGTGAAACAGATGGAGTGAGAGGTGTAGTGTTAAATGTAGGTATTTTCTTTCAGATTGTGATATCTATTACCAACAGTGTAACAATTCAAATGATGCTTTAACTGGGTTGGTGGATCGATTGGCATTTTCTCCCAACACCTTTCAGCCCGCACCCTCTTCAACTTTGGATATACGCACTTTTGCCATTAAAGTTGTGTGTGTTTGCAGTATTTCTTGAAATCACTTATTGAAGAAACCTTTTCAGATCCCTAAAGTTACTTATGATGCATGTAATGGTTTTCTAAATTCCAGGAAGGAGGAGTTTGCGTCTCTCCATTCCGTAACAAAAACTGTTCTTGTACGGATAACCATCTTTCGTGTGACGATAGTTATCAATGCGATCCTAACGCAGATTGTGAAGAAAGGAACGGTGTGTTACAATGTTACTGTCCGCCAGGATATAGCGGATACGGCACAAAGTGTAGGCCTCCAGTCCTTTCGGACTGTAACGAACTGTACAACAACGGCGTGAGAACAAGTGGTGTCTATGAAATCAAACCCACAAATTGGGTTGACTCTCCATTTGAAGTTTACTGTAATATGTCTGACGGGGGAGGCTGGACGGTAAGTGTGACAATTTTTCTTAAACCAGTGATCTGCAAGCTTTTAGGTAGACGACACACAAGTAATCCATGAAGACCAAACCACGACCCACCAGAGCCCAATCCCTCAGAACGGACGTTCAAAATACATGAAAGCTAGCTTGGATTGTGAATAAGATGTCAAATAATAACTTGAAGATAATCAATCTCCATCTACATATATCTGAAAACTCCACAACATATTTTGCAATCCACGTTCGATTTGACACCCGTAAGCTAGTTCAAACAACATTGCCGTATGTAGAACACGGTGATAGGCTACTTATTAGACGGAGAAAGTATAATGCCTAATGTATTGCCACAGTGAGCGCATTCCCTAAGAGGAATCATTGTCTATGTTGTGTTAGTTCTATCAGGAATTTATTTTTAGAAACTTCATAAAACTTTACCTATTGGTTGTTCCTTTGGATGAGAATTGATGTTTTAATTTTTAATTTTTTTAACAAGTAATAGTTATGACATCAACATATTAGTGCTGGGAAACACTTACAAATTACTACAATTAATATGTATGTATTATCCTTAAGAACTAAATCTTACGTTGATTGTTTTAGGTATTCCAGCGCCGCGTTGATGCTTCACAAGACTTTTATCTTTATTGGGATGACTACAAGATTGGCTTTGGTAATCGAAGTCGGAACTTCTGGCTCGGAAATGAAAAGATATATAGCTTGACGAACCAAAAACAATATGAACTCCGGATCGACTTTGTTGACAAAGATGGTGATCCTTACTACGCCAAATACGATTTCTTTCGTATCAGTGACGAGAACGATAACTTCAGGCTCGATGTTGGAAATTATTCTGACGGAGATGCAGGTAGGTTAATATCTGCCGAATTATCAATTCTATCCTGTTGGTTTTGTCAGTTTGACATCATATATCATGTTTATTTAATAACGAAGTGTTCATAAAGAAGTATTTAGTACTATTTGTATGATATGTTTTACTGGCCAATCATTTACTAGTTTATACACGCCGTTTTTTCTTTGTTGAAAATAAACTTATTAACTCGACTGCAGATCTTGGGGCATATATCTATTAGTAAGAAATCTTTGGCCAAATAGTTGGACATTTGTACCTACGAGCACTCAAAATCAAGACACCTCAGTTAGTAATATATACACCCGTCATGGTAAACAGTACCTAATTATATCTATACTTCTTTGCATAAGGCACACACATAGTGAAAAGATTAATAACTTATATTCGACAAGATATACCGAATACTAGCAGTTACTGCAATCACACATTTAACGTATAAACAAAATATTTTTATAAACCCATTACTCAAAAGGAAAATATGGAAATATCACAGGGTAAGATGATTATGTACCCTATGCAAATCTTCACGCATACGTACACCCACCCACCCACGCGCGTGCTTGCGCACAAACACAAAAATATGCATATCGTATCATTTCACGGGGCTGAGCTCCTGGGTAGCTCGTGTTAGAGAGTACGACAACAGATCTTGCCCTTGGAGTTGGTTTAAGTGGTAAATTAATCTATTAATTAACGACCCGTTCAAGTTGATCTTTATTGACTTTACTTATTTACTCCTTCTTCTATCAAAGTTATGCTAACTTCAAGTGATGTTAAACTTGATATCACATTTATTGCTAGATAAAAGAAACGACGAGGAGATTATTCTTGCTGGAATAAAAACCAGTTCCGGCTTATATAGAGACAAGCGTGTTCGCTTAGAATAGCTACGTCATAAAATTATATTGTATTGGAAGAATTAAATTTCGAGCATGTAAAGAAAAGGGAGCTTCTTAAATTAAATATTTTCCATCCTATTTCATGACACTACGAAACTAAATAAACCGTAGCTGTTCTTGTCAAGGAAAGCCGAATCTCCTGTAATACTACACTGAAACAGAACTGTTGTGCATGACAATTGTCCTCTATTTCCAGTGTTTAAAAACTCATAGATAAAAATAATATAGATAAAAAGATAAACAAAACAAACTTATAACAAATGAGCACACATGAATGAACTTGCTTTAATTTGCAAACGTTGCAAATATTATGATGAAAGAAGCGTATACCTAGACCGTGTAGGAATTATTTTGTGTGTGTGATGTCATCATCAAAGGAAATTCGTTACAAACAAAAAAGAATTCACTAACCGCTTTCACAATATTTACAATAGTTCAACAGCATAACAAGCCATACATAAGAGTTGATAACCCCTTTCCCTTCCCCCTTCCCTTTCTACATATTTCGTTTGTAATAATCATAGACAATACACGACGTTTAGTTTAACACACGTTAATCAAAGTCACAGTTTATAGGATGTATCTACTTATTGAAATAGCAATACGTATACTGATCGATGCAATGAACTAATTTGTGAATTTCTTTCTTTTTCTTTTTCTTGTTCTTTTGTTTATATTCAACAGGTGATTCGCTGACCTACCATGCTGACCAGCCGTTCACTACACGAGACAACGATAACGGAGATTATGACTATAGTGCTTACAGCTCTGAAACTGACAATGCAGCACATTATTTTGATGGTGCATGGTGGTACATGAATTTTTATGATAATTATGATAATGATTCATCTCTCAACAGTCCCTATGATAGTAATTACTTTTATTGGGATACCCTTCCAGGTGATTATAATTACATTAAATTTACAGAGATGAAAGTTCGCGCAATCGATGAAGAACCATAAAGACCCACAACGGAGTGTATGGAACTATAGCACAAGAACAGTTAACAACAGTTAAAATATATTGATGTATTGGCTCTATGTGTTGTGTATCGTCATGACAATGCTTTTATCAATAACTCCTTTTCTTTATTTTTTAGTTTAGTGTAAAATAAGACAGAATTTCCAATCCATGCAAATGATTGATTACTATTCACTATGGTTTGTGAATTGCCAACAAAATGTATCCCCCCCCCCCCTGTTCTCAATGTTTTAGCCTTTGAGTTACATTCGAAAATCAAAAATGACAAAGAGAGACCGTCGTGAGTTTAAATCATAAACGAAAAGCCAGTGATTAAGGAAACATGGCGAGACCTTTCAAAGCTTGTGGTTTGCAAAATTCTATCGAAATAAGACCATTATGTCTGTACACCTTTCTGTTCATTAGATTGATATAGCCTTTAGTTTTTAAATACGCTTAACCGTAAATTATTTATTGTAGTTATAAAATAAACATTACCCAAACATTTTTTTCAAATACAACTTACCCTAACATGTATTAAAATACGCCTAACCTTTAAATGTATATATATGTTTTTAACTATTAACCCTAACATGGTTATATATGTTTTTAAATACGCCTAAGTCTGATTTATTTATAGTAGAAATAAAATACACCTTGCCCTAACATTTTCTTAAATACATCTCACCCTAACATGTTTTAAATACGCCTAACCCTAACATGTTTTTATATATACCTTACCCTAACATGTTTTTGAATACACCTTACCCATTACATTTATTTAAGAGACGCCTAACTCTAACATGTATATATTTATATATATGTTTCTAAATAAGCCTAACCTTAACATTTTTTTCAAATATCCGTACCTGATCATGTGTATAGCCATAACATGTTTTGAGCGAATGTGTTTGAGCATGAAAAGATACAATTTGTTTCCGCGATTTTGTTTAATCATGTTTATACGTACATAATGCACGTAACTCGGATCTCGCCTTCATTTTAACTAATGCGATAGCTATACACCCCTGCTGGTGAGAATCTACAATTACATCCGTCCAGCATAAAAATGAATCCCAAATTATAATACTGTACCGCGTACATAAACTCAGGTGTAATGAACGACGTACATATGATTTCAAAATAGGCGCTGTGTGATTCTGATTTCTTTCGACTCGGGGCATTTGGGGGGGATTTTGGGACGGGCGTTCTGGGCTCCGGTGAGGTGGTCTAATTTTTACTCGACTGAATGCCAGAAAGAAAGCCCCGACTGAGATTTACACCAGATATCATGTTATCCCTCAATAAAGAGTAATATTTTTAACTGAGAATTTGTAAACTAAGATATAACGTTAAATTTGAGGACGCACAGTATTATCAAACCATATAACATTGAATATCTCTAACTTATTTGCTACAGGCCTAAGTAGATAAAAAGCTTACTTTAAACCAGTGTGCAAAACAACGAGGCTTTGTAAGAATAATGACAACGTTAGAGCACAGTTCACTATGCAGCGTTAAAAAAGACACATACCAAACCATCATTACTAGTCTACATGTTAGAAAAACTCTTATTCTCGTTTAGAAGATCTCACAGATTTAGGGTTTCCCTAGCAACAAAGATGGCGCATTGATGTGCTCTAACTATGACATTTGCGTGCATCAGTTATTCATGTGATTTCTTTGTTTATTACAATTTTTATTTGATGAAACAATTGTACAGCTTTAATGATCTTTGACTTTATGATCTTATCACGTCATCAGCTACAGCAGGCTATACATACTTTATGCACAGGCAATACACCCCACTCGATGATTTTACGTCCATCGGCCTAAAGGTTTAGTGGCAAGTTTTGTTGGCTTAAACCTGGCTGCCTTTTGACCTCCATCGATTTCATGACCATTGTGGTATTTTACATAAATGAGTACGAGGAAAACGTTTCAAGTTTGCTATATCAAACACTGGTTTGAAATTTTGTGCCTGGTTTTACAGAAATGCTGTTAATATTAACAATTCTACCTTTGACCATGTGACGTCATCACTGACGAAGATACTACAAGACATGCCCAGGTGCACTGCCACTAAATTTTAAATTCATCGGCTTCAGGTTAAGGAGAAGCAGACTACGTGGTACACAACCAAATAAAACTCGAACACACATCACCATGGCACATCACTTTTCGACCTCTATCCCTAAAATGGTTAATCCACTTTATTTGATTGTGTCACACTGAGGTGTCCCTCTTTTAATACCCACCAAGTTTCAGCTACAAGTCCTGCTACAATTTGATTTCGGCACCTTTCAAAATCCTCCTTTTCCGACAAAATGGGACAAAAGCTCTGCCGTGGCTCACAATAAAGCTAGTATACCCTCCTGAACTTGTAGCCTCCCTCTTCTCCCTGTCCCCTCCCTTCCTGTGACCTAAACAAGTCGCTGAAGAATCAAAAACTGTCCATATAGTCAACCAGGGAAATATTGGCTGACTTTACGACTGGAAGTCACAAAACGTGCTGTAGGCTGCGACAATAACGTATCGCTTGATGATTGCTGCACAGCGCCCCAATTTCATCAGCCAGCCCTCGACATACAAATGTATTGAACCTTTTACGAAACAGCCCGATTCTCTGATGCCATAGTACAGTTACATACGTGACATTTAGCCTTTGTACAGCTGCATAGGTTATGGTGATTTGTTAACCATAGTACCCTTCCCAAACAGTAAAGATATGACAGAAACCGTTATTAGTAATTGATAGTAAGAGTTCAATGGGGATCCAAATGGCCGCTCCAGCCAAATCATGGGAGCAAATTGGGTCAGAACTATAGAGAGTGTTGTCAACAAGCTGGAAGCAGCATGTAAGTGCCTAACCTCAAAGTCTTAGGTCTACGCTAGCCTAACAACAACTTAGGCAGGCCCGATGCCCAATGACCAATGCCCAATGCCCAATTTCTTTGCTTATATCTTATTCAAACAAGATCATTTGCTACCGATATTTGGCAACGGGAATGTGGATAACGAAATAAGGAACCCGATAAAAGGTTGCAGGCGGGTAAACAATTTGAAGATTCAAGACCATCTCCTTTCCTAACTGCTGTAAACAGAACCTTTCTGTTATCATACATTTATGAATTCATATATTGGTATATCTGTACATTTAGTTACAATAAGATTTGTGACGGTATACCACATAACCATTCACTCCCGGCAGCGACGGAAACTGTTATTGTAACATACAACGTTGTTTTTTCTTCAAAGGATAACCTTTCCCTGTTTATCTTCAAATCATTAGAATTGTGTACTTTTATATTGAAGATATTCAACTGTTCAACATTCGACAATAATTACATCATTTTATTTTGTAACTCGACGGTCGTGTGAAACCATTCGTGCATGCGATAGGGCGATCGCTGTTGGTTGTACTCGTTGTGCAACAAACCAAGAGACTGTGTCTTAAGGGTTAAATTTAATAATTTCGCATGTCACAGTAATTTTGCCTCCCCCCCCCCCCCGCCAACCGGCAAAATTGTCCTCCCGTTATATTTGTCATTCTGGTCTGTTGCTGCTCCCCGTCTGTCCGCTCGCCCGTCCGTCAGGTCCCCCGTCCGTGAGATCCCCTGTCCGCCCACAAGTTTTGGGTATGCTTTTCAGCACTACGAAGCCGGTCAATCGTCTTTCCCGGTAAAATTACACCAAATATTACATTTTTTGATTGATTGATTCCGTTACCAAATCTGAGCCTATATACATGTTTAATGATATAGATATATTATGATAAATATTGGCAAATATTCGACATTCTGTAATTTAAGTTTTTTGTCTATACTTTTTAAGAAATTTCACCCACGAAAAAATCTGGCCACGAAAAAACCAAACAACGAACCGAACCAACTGATCGTCAGGTGTGCATTACGATTCCCCTAGAGGGGAACATAATGCAGCACATGCTCTAAGACAAAAGGCTGAGAAGATCTTAGTTGTGTAATAAACAATACATGTTGTTGTCATCAGTCCTGAGTAGATGTTGAATAAACCAGCAAATATTGTCACAAGACATCTCTCACACATAATGTAATACACAAACTAACTTACTAAGCAAACGGTAAGTGCAACTTAATTTGATTTAATGTCAGGATAAACTGTTCACATTTTGGTAAAATAATACAATTCTAAAATAATTGTTATTAAGATATCAGACACACTGTAGGCGTTGGAATTACTTTAGCTCTCCCAAAACGCATCTCACATACGTGATTGGTTGACTCCTATCGATTGGTTAACCGTCGCAGAAAAAATAGCTAAAATGACCTAATGTACTGCTTGTTTTAGCATATTATCAGTTACCATTATTGCTTGTTTGCCTTATTGTGAAAGCATAGTTTTAAGTACAGATGATGTCAAAATAAGAAGGATTGGGGTGATATAAATCATTTTAGAAATTTTTTGGTTAAATGTTGATATTACTCCGTGTGAGATGCCTCTGTTGACATATAAATAGATGGCAGTATTTACATTTACAGTTCTATCAGAATACAGGTTCATTCATTTCGTTTCTGTTGGTGTTTGTGGTGATTATAATCAAAGACATTACAGAGACATCAGCTATCTTATGTGGTTGGTAAGATATGCCAGTTGAAAACTTCTATCACTGTTTTTGGGGGCCTCGAAAGTGACTAATTTAGTGTTTAAGTCAATGGAACGATTAATTGTGGTACGACATCTATACCGTGGTTCAACTACGCACTGTCTGTCGGTCTACTGCGTATCTATATAAACCGTATATAGTTTAATTGTTTGTGGATCTTCCTATATCTAGCTATTGATCGAAGACACTGGTTTCTGGAGGAAGTACACAAGAACTGCTGCGACTATCGTTTCAGCAGACGTATAAGATATGATATGTAATCATTGTAATGTACGCATGTACTATGTACATCTGAGATATATCAAGCAACCCGATCGTCTTTCCGGTAAGAAATACTACACGTTATTATTACACTTTGTGTTGAGTATTTCAGTTATGAAACATAACCTGAAGCAAAAATGATTACAAAACATTACACACAATCTGAAACAATAATTGTTTGGAAAACAAGGTGATGCTATATACTTGAAATTATCAGGCACATGATACGGTTAGCTCACTTTAAAGAATGCTTGTGCCATGATTAGTTCTTCACGATTTTACGTCAATCGAAAGTCTGAGACATATAAAACAAGACATTCGTACTTGACGGTAAAAAGTAAACACATGTTAAACTTCGTGTTGAGTCTTAAAGTTATGAAACATAACCTGAAGATAAATGATCGAAAAATTAACTTGACATTTACCAGACAGTAGATACGATTATTTTTTAATTTTATTTTAGGATAGATCAGCCAAGATTGGTTCTTGTCACTTTGAAGTCATTAACACATTTTTGGTATTTTAACCCCGCTGTAAGTTTTGCGAAGTGCTGGTGTGAAATTGTGATCATTATTGTGAGTTATTCGTTTGCTTAATGGTTTAAAATGTTAAGTATTTATGTCGCATTTACTTTTCTGCAGTTATTAAATTTAGCATGGTATGACACTTGCTCTATACCTTTAAGAGTACACAGACAGCTCACCATGTCTAAATTTGATATACATATTGATTCCAGTAGTTTTAATTATACATTATACATAGGCTAATGTTCTAAATAATACCACATATGGATCCCCACCTCAAGTGACGTAAGCATCTGGGGAGATGCGATTGGGGTGGGGGTGCATGTATTGGTGTCTTGCCCCTCCCAACCTTAGAGCAAATTGTAAAATGGTTCATTCTGAGGCATAACTACTCTAGTATAGGTCTATAAAATGTACGTCTATGAAGTAGCTCTAAAAGGAACATTGTGCTAATAAAAATTAATAAATTACAATTTATTTTCTAACTGATTGAGGTAGGGGCATCAACCTTCACCAAACGTAAACCTTTGTTTTTATAATGGGAGGGGTGGGGGGTAGTAGCTGCCGTTTGAAAAAAACCGTTTCATATCAATTTAGGGGTGATGGGTTCATCGGACCCATATTTTTTTTAATTTAGCCTTGAAATGTTTTGAGGCATATACTATAAATGCAGTCCACATCAGTAGCCCAATCACGATTTTGCTTAAACATATTTTGTGTGAGACAGTGAAACCCCAACTAAACCAGTTTTATCGACTGACGATCGAAGGTGGTCCCTGCCCCCCTTTGCGCACGCCATTGCCCTCCATTGCCCCTACATTGGTGGTGAACCTTCCCCTTCAGTGTACATTCGCTACGTATAAAGACTAGTGACGTTCACAAGTAGCTGAGGGGCATGGCTCAGTCGGGGATTTATAAAATCAGTGGGGGAAGAATCCGACCAATCCTCCATGTGACCCCCCCCCCCCCCCTCCCCACCTCCTATGCATTACGACCTCACACAAAAATCCATTTCTTCGTAATACATGGTAATGTTTACTCAAGGCAAGATATTTTAATTGGGACATATTGACAAATAAGTTTGATGTTTAAAAAATTACCTGGGAATTTCTTCAGTTCAGTGCAATCTGACGTACATCTGGCAGGAAACGTGACGCATGTACAGAAACATCGAAAACAATAATTATTATTATTTTAATTGTAGTTATTCGTTATAAGATCCGGGTAATATATTCCTCGTGTTTATACAATGGAATGGAACAAACCAATATACTGTAGCTTTCAGTCCCCATCTTTAATTACATGCAAATGAGCCTGAATGAAGGTCACAAGCTGAAAAATTCCATCCTTGCCGGTGACAAATGCTCCCTTGCTCCTCCGTACTTTTCTTCATTCCCGCTAAAATGTTGCCAAAGTGTGCTTGACATCGATTTAGTTTGATTCAGTGTTTCATGGAGAATCAGCCAGAAACCATTATTTCAAAATGTGGATCCCAAGAAAGCTACGATTTCTTATACAATTTTGTTTCTTTGTCCTGTCAAGAAATATCATCTGTTTCCACGGAGAGGTGAGTACATTTTTTTTCATTCTAATATTTCAGACTTTGTGGATTCGAATTTATTTTATTATAAAATTGTGATTATTATATAACTAATTTTTCGGTAATTTTTACCTATTTCAATAAATAAAATGTTAAATATCATTTTTACCTATTCCAATGTATTAAATAGTATTAAAAATTTCCTTCGGTAAGGTAGATTTAAAATCCCGTTAATTTTTCTGCCTTTAGTTCGATTTTTTCTTTAACAAATTTCATAACTATTCTCAACAGTCTTGCTAAAAAAAAAAATGGGGTTCCTAAATGTAAAACCACAGCTGTGTGTGTAGTTTGTATTAGTGGTCATCCCAGAATATAAGTCTTACATTTCAAAACAGAAATCAGAGGTGGGTACATTTCTTTCTTTATACAAATTTTGCGTCTTTACGGAATATATTTTATTATAAATTTGGTACCAATTGTGAATAATATATAACGTTAACAATTGAATCTTATACAAAATTTAACGGTAATTTTTACTATGTTAATGAATAAAATAGTAAATGTCATTTATTTCAGTGAGGTAGATTGGAAATCCAGTTACTTTATATACCTTTTGTTGGATTTAAACTTTAAGAAATTTCAGTAACTATTCTCAAGAGGCTTGCAAAGAAAACATTAAATGGGTTCATTGTTGCGTATGTAGTCGTGTATAGTTGTCATCTCTCAATATAGGCCATGCGCAAAAATTTTTGAATGGCATCCCAGAAGTAAAAGCTAGGCTTAAAAATACATACTTCGTCATCTTTGAATATACATTTGTAGGAAATTTTGCTTGTAAAACTTTCCTGATTATTCTAAACGAAAGTTTGTATAATAAAGAGACTGTAAAATTTCACTCACGTCACAGACCGTCATTTAAAACAATATACAGACCGTAGCTATATGTATTTCTTTAAATAAGTTTGTGTGTGTGTGTGTTGTCAGCTCCCAATTAAGGTCAACACTGGTAAACAATGATTCATTTTTTACATCAATTTCAATTGATTTCCAGAAATCAAATCTAATTACAACAGAAACATGATATGTAAAGCTCGCTCTCGTTGGACAAGCAGTTGTACAATCTATTCTCGAAAAATGAATTATATTCTTTCAAATGAACAGACTGTTTACTAGGCTCTTGAAAGCTATATCATATATATTTAGCTTCATTAGAGTTCTATATAATACAAGTTAAAGTATGTTTTATTTAGCGTTGATCGTTAGATTTTAAAGTCAATTTAAAGATCTTTAAATTGTTTATCAAATCTGATTGCGATTGATCAAACAAAGACATCTGCTGCTATGTTACATTAACAGTAAATAACACCTCATCTCGTCCAGGCTGAGAACTTTAAGTGCCTGTCATGAAACTAATTTTAGATTAACTTCTAATGATACTAAACTCAGACGAAACTTGATTGAGTGAATCACTTCAAACGACTTTGACTTCAGTATTATCGTAGTTTGGAATGAAAAAAATTGTACTCAAAATCTTGCATTACTTTATAATTAGCGGGCATTCATTCCTTCTGAAACAGTTAAGATCAGCTTTACACAAATCAAATGTTCCTTAACCTATGCTGTATATATATATATATTATGTATTCAAGACTACTATTAAATATGTCTAGGAATGACAAAAATAAATATGAAGAAGAAGAAGGAATCGAGAGGAATGTATAATCATGATGCAAATTCTGAAAGTGTATGTAAATTAAAACAGTCGTGACTATATTTCTCAAACAGATCAATCTAGAATACAATTATTTTATACAAATTAAATCAAATCAAACAAATTCAATACTTTTGTTTAAGATCTTAAATTTTTTCATTTTCAAGTTTGGGTCAATTTATCTTAACATTTACGCCGTAAATTGTTTTTCTTTGAGTGCACAGTAATATATTGTTGATCTACTCAATATTTTTACTTGCATTTTCGTCACTTGAAATTCCTCATGCCATTCCTTCAAACAACTGTAACTTTTAGTATAATTTACAGTGTCAAATCATTCTTCATTGTAACGATTATGTATCCTACAAAATATGTAAATATAATATTAATCCCCCTCCCCCTAAAAAGAATAAGAAAAATAAGACAGAGGGGCGGTATTCAGTACAGTAACAAGATCGCCGATTCAACCCGTTGTAGACGCTATTTTCACATGTATCTTACGATAATTAATGCTTAAAGTAGAACGATAGTGACAAAAAAAAAATCTCTCCTTTTCACATATAATGTAGTTCATATGTTACCAAGCAACATATTTTTTTCATTTTCCAAATAGCACACCGGAAAGTTATAAAAAAGGGAATTAAAACATCGTTTTTTCGTCTCCGTAATTGATACGAATTTAGGAATTTGCAAACACTGCAACGACCTTGAACAGCCCTCATGTCAGTGAATGACGTCACTATGATGATCTTTTCTGTTGTGCACTGTTCAGTACGGAGCTGTGCGTGCATTTCGTGTCAGCATAACTGTTATTTTCCGGCGTAATGTTCAAGACATAAATAGATAATGAATATCATGGTGTTTCTTGATTACTTCACCACGTGTTTACAAGGTTTTTTTTACGAAATTTGCGACGATTTCGCAACGATTTCCCAATATCTGAAGAGGTAGCTCGCAAGCTGACCCAACGTAACGTAAATCACAATATCACGTTGTTGGCGGGTTTTATACAGAGTGCTGTATAAATGTGCACACTTACTTGTCAAACTGGCACAATAATAATAGTGATGATAGTCTCAAACGTAGATTAGTATAACATCCGAAAGAAAATCCAAAGTTCTAAACAAAGTAGAATCGCTTGTATTCACTATGCCTACTGTAAAACATAAACGTTCCTTGTTCCGTCATTAAATCCAACAGAAAGGTTCCATTGAGCTTGAAATACAACCGCATTTGAACTCAATCGAGTGGTTAGTCTAGCTCTAACAATTTTCTCACTACATGCAATGCCTATTGCGTTTATTCACATGCATGCCTCGTGGTTTGGGCTTCAGGAGGAATCATATTCTAGCCCAACTTCACGTAGGTCCGCAAACGGTACTTTCACACTGTGCAAACATTGGTGACAGTGTGCGCTACCGTAAGTAATACTTACACGATGTTTTGTTTCGCTCGAGCATACACACATTTCCTATTCGTATTACATTTAAAGTGGTATGGAGGGTATAAACACATCTCGGCCCAAAAAAACTGCCTAAGCGACGTCCATGCCCCAATTGAAATTTGCACGTGGATTCTCTCCTCACATAGACATGAGGTTGTTCACGTCTGACATGTCTTCCAGTTCCAACACTTACTGTTGCATTTATCGGGATATATATAAATAATGCGGCATAAAAGCATCAATCTTTCAAACTTTTTTTACTTTAGTGACCTTGCCACACGCAAATTTCAATTGGGCCCGAGATGGCCCTATGACCGATTTTTCCGTAATTTACATTGGGGCAGTCGGCTTCACTAAAACGACAAGAAAAAGCAGGAACAATAACACCTTATTAAAATTAGACCGTTAAATGTCTCACGCAGTGTATCAAATCTCCTCTCTTCCCTTTCAATGTTACGTTTACGTTTAAGTTAAAAAATCGATGAGGGGCTATTGTCCCATTTCCGGCTTAGGCCCATATTTATTACAGCGTTAGTGCTGACTTTATCGAATGAGTTTCAAATATTTAGGGTCCCAATCATCTTCTGTGAAGTGGGCAGAACAAACTTTCACATTCTGCCATGAGAAACTCCTGGTGCGATGAAGTCTTTCCTGGTTCTCCTCACAAATCGTATCCAGAGTTTCCGATATCTCTTACTACTTTTTCCGCTTGGAAAATTGAAAAAACTTATTGTAGAGTCCACATTCGTTCTGTTGCATCCCCCTAACACGCAATTTCTTGGCATTTTGCTAGTGGTTTAGGTTGTTTGTCGAGTCCAATATAGAGTAGGTTGCAACTAAACTTACACACTCAGTGCACACAGCTGAAGTACACTACGCCGAGCTCACTTTGTTATCATCATAATGACGTCACAGATCACGTGATCATCATATCGCTTTTCGCGAAAAGCCCAATTTTTGTTTAAAAAATCAACGAGTTTAGGAATTTTTTTTCAGCCTTTCCCAACATCGGATTGACTTGAATTTTCACATGTGTAAAACGGAAACCAACTACAATACTCTTGAATAAAATCGTGTTTTTTCGTCGATGCTGAAAATCACTATCGTTCGTCTTTAATTCTCCAATCAAGGTAGTAGACTTCGGCTTAATTCATTGCTTCAAAACACAAAACTAAAAATTAGAAGAGAAATCAGTCTAGCGGTTGCGTTTGCATTTGGTTAATGTTTAAGGTAAACGGATCTTATAATCGGCAAATTTAATAAGACAATGTAGAAACACTGTAAGTCATATCTAGGTCTATTTTTAACAGTTCGAAATAATGAGTACTAGAGTTTCATTGTGTGTTGTAAAGGCGTTCTTTAGATTGAAAAGTAAAACTTCGGGTGAATTTATTGCAATGAAGTAACGTTTCCAATGGTGATCAAAGGATATTCAAATCCTAGTTGAAAAAAAATCGGGACTCATAATTTTTCATTATTGAAATTTGGATAATTCTCTACAGTTATTAATCCTTGAGAGAAAACTGTTAAACATTGATCAGCATAAAGAAAATTATATGTCTGAAGAACAGAAACTATGGTACATTGATAAAATTATTTTATAATTCGCTTATAATCGCTTATTTTCGTGTACTTAGTTCAATGAAATACTTAATGCAAATTTTAACCCATTCACTGTAAAATATATTACTTTTTCAAGAATAATGTTAAAATAAACTCTCTCTGACTGGCCCTTCAACATTTTTTGGAATATACACAAATCAACACAAACCATTCGTTGTACTATTTTCTGAAAACAAAAGTTAACATAATTTCTTTTAAAGATCACAACGCATTTCTACATGCAACATTTTATGACTTTTAGAACATTTATGACTGAACTCGATTCCAACTCCTATACACTAACTTTACCTCACTCCTCGCTGTTATTACTCAAGTAAAGTATAGGAAAGTATTTGCCATCTGCAGAAAATAGGCGCAACCGACTCAATTTCGTACATATGCCATCAAAGTTTACGACTGAACATAAACTGTAAATAAGTTAAGGACATTGAAGTCAAATTGAAAATATAGGAAAAAATTGTTAACTATATTTATCGCTGAAAACATATGCATGATGCTTTTGATTCTCTTTTACTCAGAGTAATCAACAACTCTTTGTAGGAGCGACTGAAGGAAAAGTACACAGTGAGTGTTTATTCATTTTCTATTAATTAACGTTTTTCTTATTTTTTTCAGTCTCCTGTTATCGTACAATTTCTCATTGATTGATATTTTTATTCCTCATAATCCATGCCAAACATTTGTCACGGCAACATCTGTTAATATTATTATGATCACTATCTCTCGTGTAATATGAGAAGAGAAATATTTCTTCTGCTTATTACTTTCTTTAGTCACAAGCAAACGAATACGTTTCGACAAAAGAAATAAACGATAGTTTTGAAAAAAATCTTCGACACTAAAGATGGGAAATTTGTACACAAATTGCATGATAAAGCCGTTCCTTATTTAACAACATATGGTACGGTACAGGTTGTGAATTAGCAAAGGATGTGTTAAATATTTATCGATGAATGCGCCCATTTTTTATATCAGTCTTTTTATCACTTTACATAAATACTATTCAAAAGGTTATTTACATTTGGTTGCTCAACTTTTTAGATTATCTAAGGAACCTTGTGAAATAATCATTCAAGTTTTTTATCTGGTATATAAGTTGCAATTGTGTACCAAATATTAAGCTTTCATACATTTACGTCCCGTATGTTCCAAGATTATATTCTGTACAAAAGTTAGAAACTTGAAATCAACTTTTGGTGGAAAGTTTGTGATGTCGAAATTGAATTTAACATTCAAATGAAAATTAATAATAGATTTTGTGTTGTTACGTTTTTCAGAATGTACTTTCATTTTGGTTATTGTTTTTCTTATAGTATATCCGATACCAAAATCTTTATTTTCATATCTTTCACTAAGCTTGAATGTGTCCGTTTAGTTCAAAATGACAATTTATTATTTGTTTAACGTCATTACAACTTTTAAGAGAAGTGTCTTTGTGCCAAAATTTTCAGCAAGATATTGATTACTTAATATCACTGAATATTCAAGACTTGAGAAAGCATTCCAAGATATCTTTGTTTTATCAATTGTAATATAATTATAAAACAACAAGTGGTAAAATTGATCAATCTAATAAAAAGTAAAGCTTTCATCTACGCTTTTAAAGAAATGCTCTTCTATATCGCGTCCATTGACGGGCTCAAAGTCATATTTTCCGGTCAAACTCATGTTGTAATGTTGCAACTTCATGTCTTACTATTGCAGTCTTGCTCTTGATGTCTTAGGCTTATGCATTAAGTTAATGTAGAAAACTAATAAAATATAGGCCCATGATTGTTTAATTAAATTTTGTTCTAAAATCTGGATGATTCACGAATAAACCTCTATGTTTACATGATAACCTAATAATACATCTTAAAGACAACTCATGATATCAGAGTCACCACTTGTTCTCCTTTTTACAGACTATTTTTTCCTTTATCAACGGCCTGAATACCCAAGAGATTGCCAAGAAGTGTTGCATCGTTGTTCATCGACAAGTTCCAGTGGTGTTTATCTCATTAAACCAGACGGCTACGCTGAACCTTTCGAAGTCTACTGTGATAACAACGTAGATGATGGTGGATGGACGGTACGTACTTCAAATTGAAATGTGAATGTTGATGCCAAACATCAGCCGAATATTCAGCTTCTTTTGCCTAAATGAGCAAAGTGTTTTCATGTTATTTATCATATTCCCCTAATCCTTACACGCTTTGCTGAACAAATATTAGCAGAAATGCTTCAATAATATTACAATGTTTGTTGTTTTCATGTGAGATATGACAAGGAAGTCTTTTAAAAAAGTCTTTGGTGGTCTAAATCTGAGCTAATGATGATTATGTTTCTTTATTTCTTTTCTTTTTACTTTCATCAAATTAATTTTAAATTGATCCCAATGTATATTTCAGACTAAAATGCAAATAAAGTATAATATTTACCATGCTAGAACTCGTTTCATTTGTCTTGCAGAATGTATTTTAGAATGTATATCTAATACTACCCCCCCCCCTACCCAACGTTGAAACGTAAACAAACAGTTAGCTTTAATAATAATTAGAATTTCACTTAATATCTCCTGACTTATGTTCAAATTCTTTGTTCTTTTATGCAGATCATACAACGTCGGTTTGACGGAACGATACATTTTAATCGCAGCTGGGAAGATTATCAGCAAGGATTTGGGTTTCTTTCGAGTGAATTATGGATTGGTAATAAGAGGCTTTCATACTTAACCAATCAAAAGCGATATCAACTCCGTATTGACTTGACGACAACAGATGGTTCGTCTTTTTATGTGACGTATGACGCATTCCGGATAAGCGATGACTTTAGCAAGTAAAAGCTCGTCAAAGCAGAAATAACCAACAGAACAGTAGGTAAATATATATGTCCCAAATAAGTCTTATATGAGAAAATAAGGATGCAGGATTTCGATGGATATGACGAATTTCAAGATGACTAAAATGCTCACTATTAAGAAGTGTGATGATGCCTCTATCAATATTCAAGCCCATAAGGGTTTACTTCCATTTGCATTACTTCCTGTTTATACTTAACTGTGTCTGTTGTGTTGTATTTATGATTTTGTTTGTCAAATTTAGTCAACTGCTTGTCCAACTGTCTTGTTTAAAAGTGTCCTTAATTTTTCTTCGTTTCAGTTTGTCTCTGACGAAGATCCAGCTATGGTTGATAAGCCAGGCCCTCTAACTTATTCAGTTTACAAAATTGTATTTGATCATAAGCTAGACTAATGTCAAATATCATTTCAAAGTATTTTGGCAAAAGCTAGAACGATCTTGAAATGTCACAGTTCTTTCTTGCGTATTATTACTTTTATACAAAGTGATGTCTTTGTGGAGTAGTAAAACTCAGACTCGGAACATATTTCGTAATTTATAGAAATTGTCAACCAAACACCAAACCACTGCTTGAAGTTCTAACCCTTTATTAAGCCCAATTCGTTATGTTTCGTTGCAGAGTTCATAATAAGAATAGCTAATTTTTAAGTACTTTTTTCTTATTCTCATAGGCTATGTAAATAACTACATTGAATGGTGTCCAACAAATAAAATCTACAATGAGTGTCAACTTTGCGAGGCTACCTGTGCAGATCCTGATAGTTGTGTTAATACTACCTGCAAAGGATTTCACTCGTGTGTCTGTCCTGAAGGATTTTTGATGAACGGTGATAACTGCATTAGAATAGAGGACTGTGGATGTTTCATGGAAAGTGAAACAGATGGAGAGAGGGGTGTGTTGTTAAAAGTAAGTATTTTCTTTGAGATTGTGATATCTATTACCAACAAGGAAACAATTTAATTGATGCTTTACCAAAGGGGTTAGTAGATCGATTTGCCTTCGACCCCTTGCAACGCGCACCCTCTTCAACTTTGGATATACGCACTTTTTGCCAGTAAAGTTAGGAAAACTGATATATCTTGTGTGTGTTTGCAGTATTTTATCTCATCACTACTTGAAGAAAACTTTTCAGATCCCTAAAGTTACTTCTGATGCATGTAACGATTTTCTACTTTCCAGGAAGGAGGAGTTTACGTCTCTCCAAACTGTGACAAGAAATGTTCTTGTACGTATAATCAGCTTTCGTGTGACGGTAGTTATCAATGTGATCCTAACGCAAATAGTGAAGAAAGGAACGGTCTGTTACAATGTTACTGTCCGCCAGGATATAGCGGAGACGGCACACAGTGTAGGCCTACAGGCGGCACAGTCCCTTCTGACTGTAAAGAACTGTACAACAATGGCGAGAGAACAAGTGGCGTCTATGAAATCAAACCCACCATTTGGTCTGACTCTCCGTTTGAAGTTTACTGTAACATGTCTGACGGAGGAGGCTGGACGGTAAGTGTGACAGTTTTTCTTAAACCAGTGATCCGCAAGCTTTTAGGCCGACGACACACAAGTCATCCAAGGGGACCAAACCACGACCCACCAGAGCCATCCCTCAGAACGGACGTTCAAAATACATGAAACTAGCTTGGATTGTGAATGTGATGTTCGATTTGAGACCCGTAAGCTAGTTTAAACAACGTTGCCGTAGGTAGAACACGGGATTAGGCTACCCATTAGACGGAGAAAGTTGAATGCCTAATTTATTGCAACTGTGAGAGCATTCCTAAGAGGAATCATTCTCTATGTTGTGTCAGTATTATCAGGAATTTATTATTAGAAACTTCAAGAAATTTTACATATTGGTTGTTCCTTTGGATGAGGGTTGATGTTTTTTTTTAAATTTTTGTATTAACGGGCAATAGTTATGGCATCAAAATATTGGTGGTGAGAACCACTTCCAAATGACTATAATTATGTAATACATGTACGTTCCTTAAGAACTGATTATTTACGTTGATTGTTTTAGGTATTCCAGCGTCGCGTTGATGCTTCACAAGACTTTTATCTTTATTGGGATGACTACAAGATTGGCTTTGGTAATCGAAGTCGGAACTTCTGGCTCGGAAATGAAAAGATATATAGCTTGACGAACCAAAGACAATATGAACTCCGGATCGACTTTGTTAACCGTTACGGTGATCCTTACTACGCCAAATACGAGTTCTTTCGTATCAGTGACGAGAACGATAACTTCAGGCTAGATGTTGGAAATTATTCTGACGGAGATGCAGGTAGGTTAATATTTGCCAAATTATCAATCCTATCATGTTATTTTCGTCAGTTTGACATCATATATCATGTTTATTTTATAACGAAGTGTTTATAAAGAAGTATGTAGTACTATTTGTATGAAGTTCACTAGCCAATCATTTACTATTTTATACAAGCTGTTTTGCCTCTGCTGAAAATGAACTGATTTACCCGATGGCAGAATCTGGTGACTTACTGTGGTAATAATTGGTTGATCTAAGTTAGGAGCATATTATTATTACGCCGTTATTTATTTAGCGCATAATCCACAAGTTCTATGCGCTTTACAATATATCTATAAGGAAGAATTCTCTGGCCAAATAGCTGGACCTTTCTACCTTTGGACCTACGAACACTGAAACTCAAGACACTTCAGTTAGTAACATATAAACCCGCCATGTTATACAGTACGCAATTATTTCTATACTTCTTTGCATAAGGCTCACACAGAGTGAAAAGATTAGTAATTTATATTCGACAAGATAGATCGAATACTTGCAGTAATTGTTAATGTCATCAGACATGTAATGTAGCCACCAAATGTTTTTACAAATCCATTACTCAAAAGGAAAATATGGAAATATCACAGGGTAAGATGATTATGGACCCTACGCAAATCTTCACGCATACGTACAAACCCACGCGCGTGCCCCCAAACCCAAACTCAAATATGCATATAGTATCACTGCACGGGGCTGGACTCCCGGGTAGCTCGTGTTAGAGGGTGCGGTAACAGATCTTGCCCTTGGAGTAGTTTAAGTGGTAGGCTAAACATTCTAGAAATGATCGATTCGTTAAAGTTGATCTCTATTGATTGATTGGTTTACTCCTTCTTCTATCAAATTTATGTTAGCAATAAGTGATGTAAGCAATGATATCACATTTAATTATACCGCCAGCATGCTAGATAAAAGTAACGATGATGAGATTATTCTCGTTCGAATACAAAACAGCTGCAGTCTACATGCAGACATGCGTGCTCGCCTAGAACAGCTACGTCATTAAATCTCAGTTTAGGTCATGTAAAGAAAGGGGGAACTTCAAGGAGCTTACAGAATAAATGAAATATATTCCATACTATGACATCACAATAGGAAACCAAAAACAACGTAGCTGTTCTTGTAAAGGAAAGCCGGATCTCTTGTAATGTTACACTGAAATATAACATTTGTGCATGCCAATTGTCCTCTATTCCAGTTTTAAAAACTTATAGATAAATATAAAATCAGATGAAAAGATGACAAAACAAACTTATTAAAACTGAGGACACATGAATGAACTTCCTTTAATTTACAAACGGCCAGAACTCTTGCGGTAGTTAGGAATATTACGATGAAAGTAGCGCATACCTCGACCATGTAGGAATGAATTTTATTATTAATGTCATCATGAAAGAAAATTCGTTACAAAACCAAAAAAAAAATAAATAAATAAATAAACACTTCCACAATATTAACAATAGTTCAACAACAGAATAAGCCTAACATAATAGTTGATGACCCCTTTCCCTTCCCCCTTCTCTTTCTACATATTTTCTTGTTTAATAATCATAGATATTACACGACGTTTAGTTTAACACGCGTTGATCAAAATCACATGTAATATCTAATTATTGGAATAACATTTTGCTAAGTATACTGAATCGAATCAATGAACTAAATTTTCAAATTTCTTTCTGCTTCTTCTTCTTTTGTTTTTATTCAACAGGTGATTCACTGACCTATCATGATGACCGTTCACTACACGAGACAACGATAACGATGATTATGACTATAGTTTTCTTAGCTCTGAAAATAACAACTTAGCCCGTTATTATGATGGTGCATGGTGGTACCTTGAATATGATTATTCATCTCTAAACAGTCCCTATGATAGTTATTACTTTTATTGGTATACCCTTCCAGGTTATTATTATATTAAATTTACAGAGATGAAAGTTCGCGCAATTGATGAAGAACCATAAAGACCAACAACGGACTGTATGAAACTATAGCACAAGAACAGTTGACGACAGTTATAATGTATTGATGTATTGGTTCTATGTTTTTTGTATCGTCATGATTATGCTTTTATCAATAATTATGTTACAAAATATGCTGACTCCTTTTCTTTTCTTTCTAGATTAGTGTAAAATTAGACAGAATTTCCATTCCATGCAAATGATTTATAACTATTCACTATGGTTTGTAAATGGCTACAAAATCCCCCCCCCCCCCCAAGGTTCTCAATGTCTCAACTTTCGAGCTCTGTTAATTTTCGAAACACAGAAATGAAAAAAAGAGACAGTTGTAACTTAACGTAATAAACGAACAACAAATAAATAAGCAAACATGGCGGAACCTTTCAGAGCTTGTGGTTTGCAGAATTCTATTTAAATTATACCATTTTGTCTTCTGTACACCTTTCTGTTCATTGTAGTTGTATAGCCCCCTCAAAACGTCACACGTTTATATACTTTTTTAATACGCCTAACCCTAACATGTTTATAGTAATAAAATACGCCTGACTCTAACATTTTTATAACATTTTTTGTTTTTTAAATACGCCTAACCTAACATGTTTATAATAATAATAAGCTGCTCAAAGCGCTTTACAAATGTAAAACCGAAAAACAAATAGTAACAAAAACCAAAATATTCAATATATAGAACCAATAAGGCAACAAAAATAACTGCCAAAAGCAACAATATAAAAAACACACCCGTACTACACGGTACTAGAAACTAAAACGCAATAGTCCAAAACAATTTCAGAAGTATGTAAATAGTAAAATAGATTAAATCATAATCAATGTTTAAATATAAATAAGTATGAGAAACTACAGTGAGACAGTTATTGTAAAAGCCTAAACAGATAGTAATAAACACCCAATACTAAACATAAAGAATAGAACCCTAAACGTAGTAAATAAATAAAAAATACAATTATATATATTTATATATGTTTTAAAATACGCCTAACCCTAACTTATTTAGATATTTATAAAATACGCCTTACCCTAACATGTTTTGTACTACGCCTTATCTTAACATGTTTTCAAATATACCTAACCATAATTTTTTTTTTAAATAGCCCTACCCGATCACGTGTTTAAAAAAAAACGCCTAACCATAACATGTTTTCAGCGAATGCGTTTCAGCATGAAGAAATACCACTTGTTTCCGCGATTTTTAAACATGTTTATATGAACGTTAAGTACATAAATCCGATATCGCCTTCATTTAACCAATGAGATAGCTATACATCCCTGTTGGTGAGAATCTACAATGACATCCGTTCAGCATAAAAATGAAACCAAAGCCTTACTTATGTACCGCGTACATAAACCCAGTTTGAATCAACGACCTACGTATATTTCTAATTTCTTTCGACTCGGGCATGAAATTTTGGGACGGGCTTCCTGGGCCCCGGTAATGTGGTATCATGTTTACTCGACCGAATCCAAGAAAGAAAGCCCCGACTGAGATTCACACCATCCACTTCGACCAGGGTTCTACTGGTCAAAGAGATATGGTGGACATGGAGGCCAACCACTACAGAATACCGACCTGTAGTTTATATCTATAGGTCCCCTTTACCAACCAAAATATTCTCAAAGGGGAAGGGGACTAAACTTATATTAGCCAACATTTCTGAGCCCCCCCCCCCATAAATCCGAGCACTGTCTACGGACCTGCTCCCGATTGACGCTGAAGGTGGGAACATGACATCATAGAACCTTACCCCCCCCCCCCCCCCACCCTTCCAACACACAAACACCTCCAATGCGCCAATGATTTTAATGTGGCCGGCTTACATTTTTATTACAGAGTCATGTAATATCTGTAAGGCTGAAACAGATTCACATGCACATGCCGAATGCCAAATTAGTAGTTGGCCTACGTTTATATATCACGAAATACAAACTCGACATCCTCGGAGAAATTAAATGCGAGATATTGCACGATTTCGTATCAAGGAGAGGTGGACGATAAATATACATTTAGAGATCCATTTCACCCTGTATCACTATCCCACACTTATATTGCAGACGCATGCTGGCTAGAGTACTGTTTATAAATATTAAACAATATACCCTAACTTTGGTCTACGTTAATGGACGAAACGCCGAACTTGCTTATTCGTGACCGAAATAACTTCAAAAGGGTTGCAGTAACAATTAAAGACCCCTCCATTGTATATCGACAACTGACTAACTTTGACCTTCACCACGCACTAAATGACACGTGTTTGTATACAAATACAGTTGTTCTAGTTGTGCTTGTAATTTGTGGCCTTGTACTTCCTATTTGGTCTTAAAGAAAAACAGTGTTGAAAAGGAACAGCCGTAATATACTTAAAACTGGGCCAAAGTTAGTTGGCCTGGGCCTAGTTGTAGTATCTGCAGTATTCTAACTACAGTACAGTGTACTGTAGGCTAGGCATAGTAACTGATAGTTACGTTTACTTTAAGATACTGTGTTAAGTAAGCAAAGTGCAAATGCAAGTGCTGATAATAAGTTAGGCCTCATGTGCCCACTGATGCTACATGACAGAAATGTCTGTTGCAGTTCGCCAATATATATTTCATACTAAAATACAAAGAAAGTTGTACTATTTACCCTGCTAACCTTACGAAGCCGTCTGTGATAATGGCGTATATAATGGTGGGTTGACGGTACATAGTTCACATTGAATTATGATATTGATGCCAAAAATCAGCCGAATATTCAGTTTTTTTTTCACCTTAATGAGCAAGTTTCGTACTGTAAGCTCTCATGTTCCCCTAATCCTTTACACTCTTTTATGATCTTGTTTACTTTTTGTTGGTTGTTTTTCACAAAATAAAAAGTTGATCACAAGATAAATTTCATACTAAAATACAAAGAAAGTTGTACTATTTACTCTGCTAGAACTCGCTTCATTTGTCATTTATTTTTAGAATGTATCTTAATATGCATATCAAATATTACTTGCATCACCTCCATTGACAAACTCCGAAACCTGTAGTAGATTTGCAGACGTCATCAAAATATCCCGCGGACACATCAAAAATATCTTACGAGCCACATTGCAGTTGAACCCGTAGACTAGTGTACAGATTGATTTATAACGCAAACCGTCCAAAAGAAGAAATCCCTGTTGCCGTATGTAACATATGTAGGTACCAAATAGTCGAAGAAACTTTGAGATTTGGAGATTGGCTTGACTTTTGCTCGTGTGAGGGCTTTCCCTAAGAGTAAACATTCTATTAGCATGTAAGTTTGTTTTTTTTTGAGGGAGGGGGGGGGGGGGGGGGGATCAAAAGGCAAATATTAATGACCTAAAAATATTGGTGGTGGGAAACACTTTCAAATGACTAAATGTCTGTATGTTCCTTCAGAACTGAATATTTACGTTGATTGTTTTAGATATTCCAGCGTCGCGTTGATGATTCACAGTACTTTTATCTTTATTGGGATGACTACAAGATTGCCTTTGTAGATCGAATTCAGAACTTCTGGCTCGGAAATGAAAAGATATATATCGTGACGAACCAAAGAAAATGCGAATTTCGAATCAACTTTGTTAACCGTTAAGGTGATCCTTATTACACCAAATACGATTTCTTTCGTACCTTGGATATTCTGCGATTCTAATTTATTGATGGAGAAGCACACTTCAAACATTTGTAGATCTGGTTTTTTGCCACCTTCGGAATATTAGTCGTATGCTTAAAAACTGTTCCATGCTTTAGTTTCGGCGAGAATTTATTCGCGTTATTCACTGATCGCTGGACGTGCTGTCTGTAAGTTGAAACCTTTAATTCGCGTTCGGAATACTGCCGCCAGAGTTGAAGTTCGCGCTCGAGGTACGACCATATCACAGCCATTTTTATCCGACTTCATTGGTTACCTTTTTCTTCAAAGAGTTTCAAATTATTGTTGTTAGTTGATAAAGCCATTCATGACCTAGCCCCGCCTCATTTATGTGAATTGGTTCAGTGGTACGTTCCTGTTAGAAACCTTCAATCAGGTTCTATATATCTAGCAAAAAAAAGTAGTCTGTCACAGAGTCTAAGAGTGATGGAAAATTTCTAAGCTTTTTATATAAATATCATGCTCTTGAAAATTTAGGTCCAAGACGTTTCAATGCTTTTCCTCTAAATCTTCGTTCTAGTCAATCTCATAACGTCTTTTAAAGTCGCATCAAAACACATTCATTCAAAATTCCTTTAATCTCTTAATTGTTGTCATGTTAAAAGTGTATTAAGTTTCAAAGATTCAAAATTAATTTAATATTTTTATTTTTCGTATCAGTGACGAAAACGAAAACGAAAGGCTAGATGTTGGAATGACGGAGATGTAAATAGGTAGAAGAAGTAGAAAAGTAATTTATACCTGTTACGAATATCTCTCCGGCCAAATAGCTAGTAGACCAATGAACGTATCAAAAATTCAGGTTTTCAAAGTTAAGGCACTTTATTTAGTAACATATAAACCCGCCATATTATACAGAACCACATTATTTATTTTATTCTTGGCATAATGCACAAACAAAGTGTAAAGATTAGTAACCACATGGATTCAAAAGAAAGATGTAATATTCATAGTTATTTTGAATGCAATCAGACATGTTATTTAAGAACCAATAATTTTACAAATCTATTACCCAAAAGAAAGATACGGAAGTATCACAGTGCAGAATGATATGTACCATAAGCAAATTATCACAAACACGCACACCCACAGCCATGCGCGCAAACACCTACTTACGTGCTTGACTAGAAAAATTCGTCCTAAAATATCATTGTATTGGAAGAATTAAACTGTTGTCATGTTAGAAACGAATGCTTAAATGTGCTCACATCGTAAATTAAATATATTCCAGACTATAACATGACAATGGGCATAGGCAAATATACCGTACCTGTTCTTGAATATAGGAAAGCCGAATCGCCTGTAACTTAACAGTGGACAATTTTCCTCTATTTCCCGACTTAAAAAAACGTATAGATAAAATAAATATAGGCTATATTAAAAAGAATATAGATCACAAACTAACCTATTGAAAATGAGCACACATGAATGCACTTCCTTTAATTTACAACAGACCAGATCAGGGGTCTCTAGCGGTACTTATAAATATTATGTTGTAAATAGCGTATACTTCGATCATGTAGGATATAAAGTAAATACTTAGACAATATTAGCAACAGTTCAGTAGCAACATACATACAGGAGTTGGTAACCCCTTTCCATTTCTTGTATTTCCGTTTAGTAACGATAAAAATAGATAACACTCGACGTTATTCTAACACATGTCAATAAACATTTGTAATAAAAAAAACATTATTGCGATGGTGCATGGTAATGCATTAATCTTATTGTTGTTTAATCACCTCTAAACAATCGTTAAGAACCATGAAGACTAACAACAGGCTATGTGAAACTACCACAAGAGCAGTTAACAAAATTTTAATAAATATTTGTTCGTTTTTCATTAAGATTATATGGAAAAAATTCAGAACACATCACATGTCCACTTAATCCAAATCTAATGTCTTTTTGCCATTTTAATAACACTTTTAAGTATGATGTATTCCCTCTACCAACTAATGCTCAAATCACTTTTATTGGCCTAAAACATTTTACTGCACGTCATTTGTAACATTAATTTAATTATTAGAGAAAACTATCACGTTACGCCATAACATTGAAATTGCGCTATGTACCAAAAAAAAAATGCCAAGTGGTGTCAAATATTTAAAAGCAAAGCTAAGTTAACTTATAACTTAATCCATTGAAGGTTCCATTGACAAAGTATACTATCCTAAGCGTATGCTGTCCGTTGTCTTCTTTTTATATTTCTTGCAAAGTACGCCATTGTTTCTATTTTCCAAACATTTTTCAATCTTATTATTTACTTAAAAAGCTAAACATATATTTTAAGTAGATATTATACTTGATCACTGCGATGTTGTATAGCCCTTATGTGTGGCTAACACGTGTACTCAGTGACTGTAAGTAGTGTAAGTAGTGTAATAGGTAGAAAAATAAATCGATTTCCTATTGTTTTCCTCCCTTCTTCCTTCTTTATAAAAGTGCGCAGAAACGTCACGGCTGGGTTGTAAAATAAACCGGAGCTCTATGTTTGTTTTACAAACTCGTACGTCAGGTGCACTTTCATATTTAGTGATATGATTAAGGAAGCAAGTGCAAACAAGATTGAGCTGTTTAAACCTTCCGTATGTATATATCATCACCAATGAAACGGTATTGAGAGCCAGATCGGGGCCCTGCAGGGGAAACATGCCAACGCATGCCATAAGTTTGTATTGTTTGTGTTCCATATGTACCATACCATTCATTATCCAAGGACCCCGACATTGTAACCCAATGGTCAAGCAATCCCTCTACTCCTCATGCACCCAGTAATACCTGACCATAACAATCTGCAATGTTTGCCATATACATTTAACTTCTCGAAGCATCTTAATTCATTTCCTAAGATATCCGTAAACTAAAACAGACAGAACAATATGATACATATATACCTTGAGGTAGTACGTACTCGTTAAAGTCTTTCCTCAAACGTGTGGATGTTTTCAGAATATATTTATTCACGGTTACCTGGCATTTAATTTATATACTAGCAAGACGGAAACTTCCTTATTGAATATCACAATATTCTGCCAATCGACCTTTTAACCTACATGTATCCTGTTGGTTACAGTCTTCAGCTTCTAAATTTCCTGGTATACTGATACCTTTGTTTAATATCTACTGACCAAGTAGAGGAAGTGCATTGATGACAAAAGCATCACAGGTGATTTTGCTGTAAGTCAGCATTGCTCTTAATTAAAATACATTTCATTCGTGTTGTCATTCATATTATAACCAAACATTCATAATAATGGACTGCCTCCTTGTCCGAGCAGCGCTTGTATCTTTCTTAGGTACAGTGACGATCGGTTTTACTTTGGCAGACGGAACGGTGAGTTCAACATGTTATGATCCTTGTTCTTGTTGCATCGAAGACTTCTTAATTTGTAGGATTTTACTTTCCATCTGTGTGGAAATGAATACCTAATTTAAACATTTAAAAAGCTTATTTTTCTATAAGTTTAAATATCTTCGGATTTTATAGCTGGAAAAAAGTTGTTTCTTTTATAAATATGAATAACATGTTATCATACAACTATAGTTGCAATGCTACAGGCATATAAGTGAATAGGGTAAAGATTGAATTTCGTTGTATTTGAAAGTATAAATTTAAGATTCCTTATAGTTTCTAACATTTTATCAAGCCATTTTGAAGACGATAACAATGGAGGGAATAGCTGCCCTGGAGTCATTGAAACCATTTTATTACAATTTAGGGGGTGGTCATCGGCCCCAAATTTCTTTTAATTTAGACGTCAAGTGGTCTCAGGCAAATACTGTAAATGCGGTCTACATAAGAAGCCCATAACGGATTTTACTAATGAATACTTTTGCGAGGCTGTTAATGAACCCCGACCAATTATTTATCCCCCCGCTGACGATCGGAGGTGGTCCTTCCATCAGACATGCAAATAGGTAATATATATAATAATACGTAATATATTTCAAAACGGATATCACTTTTCATTTGCTTTCCAGAAATGAAAACCTTATGTATGAAAAATACTTTTTATTTAAAGTGATTTGAAAAGTGTAATATATTTTGTGTTGGCAGTTTTGTATATAGTTGTCATCTCTCAGTATAGGCCATGCACGAGAAATCAAAATCATTTCTATTTCTTGAATGAAATTCCAGAAGTTAAAGCTAGGTTTTACAAATACATGGCATTTAAATATCGTCCTTTTTGAATATACATTTGTAGGAACTATTGCTCAGAAAGCTGTCCTGATTATTTCTCAACAAAATTCTGTATAATCAAAAAAGACTGTAAAATTTCACTCGCGACACAGGCCGTCATTTAAAACAATATACAGACCGTAGTTATATGTTTTTCTCTCAATAAGTTTGTGTGTGTTGTTTTTATATTGTAGTCATCTCCCAATAAAGGTCCAAACTGGTAAAAAATGATTCAATTTGTAGATCTATTCCAATTGATTTCCAAATCAATCTTAGTACAACAGAAACATGGTATGTAAACCTCGCTCTCGTTGGACACGCATTTGTACATTTTCTCTTTCAGAAAACAGCTAGCTCACTGCTTTTGGATATTCTTGAAAAAGTGAATTTCTATTCTTTTGTTTGAAGAGACTGTTCACTCGGTCGGATAACAGGCTTGCGCAATAGCATACATATTTAGCTTCATAAGAGTTCTGTAACATACAAGTTAATATATAGTGTTTAGCGTTTATCGTTAGATTTTGAATTCATTTTAAAGATCTTTCCATTATTTATCAAATTTGATTGCGATTTGATCAAACAAAGACATCTGTCTAGAGTTGCTATTTTAAATTAAGACTTTAATTTAAGTTTTATCATAATTTGGAGAAAAAACCAAGTTGTAATCAAAACATTGCATTTATATATACATGAATCCGATACACATAGAGAACACAGTTACTACTGTAAATTTTACAGTTTTGTACCACAGTAAAAACTAGATCGTGCTATAATTCGGTAGCATATGCTATTAGGATTGCAGTAAGAACTGAGGATATGTGTAATTCCAAAAAATCCAGTTGTTTGGGATTTGTTGGAATTACAAATATCCTCAGTTCTTACTGTAAACTTAAAAGCACATGCTACCGATTTATCAGATTTGTCAGCACGATCCAGTTTTTACTGTGGTACAAAACTTTAAGATTTACAGTAGTTAATCTCTGTGTGAATCGACTGATACATAATACAGGCGCATGTATTCTTTCTGAGGCATTTCTGAAAAACATTCACATTAAATGTTCCTGATCCTATTTTGTATATATAATCCAAAACTGACGTGATTTTTCTGCAAGCGACTACATCCTACAAATTGGTCTATTACGACCACAAATGGACAAAAATCGTAAATTAAGAATTTCTAGGAATGACCAAAAGAGATAAAGAAGGAATCGAGAGGGATGAATAACGACAATTTTACGTTTATGGTGATAGTTTTGTTTTCATAGTATACACCCCTTATGATGAGAATCATTCGCATTAATTTAGTCAAGTCTCATTTCAGGTACTGGAGCAAAACTACAAAATTATGTTTTCGAAACTTCTTTCATTTCTAATTTGCTGTTTTACACGTGACTGATTTTAATGTGTAAAAGTTGTCTTGAAAACGAAAGTTAGAGAATCAAATTAAGTTCATTATACTACTCACTCATTCATTTATTCCATACTTTTTTTGCGAGATATATATATTTTTTGCACTTTTAATTTGAGTCAACTTTATCTAAGTATTTATTTCGTAAAATTCTTTTCGTTGAGTTCGCAGCGACATATTGTTTGTCGACTAATAATTTTACTCGAATTGCCGTTACTTGATATTCCTCTGTATCATACAACTGTAAATTTAAGTATAACTTACATTGTTGAATCATTCTTCATTGCAACGATAATGTAATCTTGCAAAAAATGTAAACGTAAATTAACCACAAATAACTAAAATAAACAGAGGAGGTAGCTTGTTACCGGTTTACTTGCTTTAAGTGATATCGTAGATAGAACGGTTTTCAGTACAGTAACAAACCGCTGATTCAATCTGTTGGAGACACTATTTTCACATTGATAATAATATTATTTATCTGCAGACGATCTTTACTTTTCCCCCAAATCCAACCGAAAAGAAACAATAGCTTAATGATACTATGTAGCTACATATTCTAAGGTAAAGAACTATATATTATTTCGATTTTTGTGAATCAATTAACAGCGTTGAAGTAGTTTCTGTGTTTAGATTTTCATGGTGTATCTTACGATAATTAATGCGTATTTCCCCCATGAAGGCAGTAGACCTCGACTTTATTCAAAACTTCAAAAACAAAACTGAAAATGTGAAGAGAAAGACGGTCTAGCGGTTGCGTTTGGTTAAGGTATAAGGTACGCGGATATTGATAATTGGCAAATTTAAAAAGACAATATAGAACACTGCAAGTTATATATAGATATATTTTCGTTTGTTCGTTAGATTTAAATGTAAACCTTCTGGTGAATGTCAATTTATTGCATTGAAGTAACGTTTCCAATGTGTAATCAAAGGATATTCAAACATTAGTTGAAAACGAATCCCCACGTTTAGATTGTCATAATTCAAATTTGGATAATTCTCGTCAGTTCTTTCTTGTTCAGAGCAATATAAGAACTTACTAAAAATTGTTAAACCTTGATCAGCATAAATAAAATCAGATGTCTGTAGAACAGAAACTTAGGTTAATTGATATAATTATATTTTTCTCGTTTATTTTTGGTATACTTACTTCAATGAAACTTCAAAGGATTTTAACACATTCGCTGTCAAACATAATATTTTGTAAAAGGAGAGAAGGAAATAAACTCTCTCTGACTGGCCCTTCTAAATGTTCAGAATATACACAAAACAACCAAAGTATATTTAATGATCCCAACGCATTTCAACATGCAACAATTAAAGACTTCTAGACAATTTCTAGACAAAATCCTTCACAATAAGCTTAACTCAAACCTAGCTGTTATTACCCAAGTAAAGTGTAGGAAAGTATTCGCCATTTGCAGGAAACAGGCATAGCAGATTCATCTAGTACACATGCCCTCATAGTTCACGACTGAATATAACATGTAAATAAGTAAAGCACGAGTGAAATTGAAAATGTAGGGGAAAATATGTTTACTATATTTATCGCTGATAACATATGCATCATGATTCTCTTTTACTCAGAGTAATCAACAACTCTTTTTCGGATCAACTGAAGGAAAAGTTCACGGTGAGTTTTTATTCATTTTCTATTAAAGACGTTTTTTTCAATCTCCTGTTTATCGTACAATTTCTCATTGATTGATATTTTTATTCCTCATAAGCCATGCCAAACATTTGTCACAGCAACATCCGTTAATATTATTATGATCACTGACTCTCGTGTTATATGAGAAGAGATATACTTTTATTTTTACTTATAACTTCCTTCAGTCACAAGCAAGGCAATACATTTCGACCGTAGGAATTAACGACAGTGTGAACAAATCTTCGACAATATGTATTTGAAATTTGTACACAAATTGCATGAGAAGACCATATGTCAACATATGGTACGGTACACGTTGTGAAATAGTAAAGGATGCTCGGTGGTCTTAAATATTTTCGATTCTTGGTTTCATTTTTTTAGTATTTTAAATAATTTATATAAAATAACCAACAAGTTATTTATATGTTGCATATGTTATATATATGTTGTAATTTGTGTACCAAACATTAAGCTTGCGTACATAAACGTCACACATGTTCCATGATTATTGTCCGTACAAAGTAATACACCTGAAATGAACTTTCTTGAAAAAGTTGTAAAGTCTGAATTGAGTTTTACGTTCAAAAGCAAATTGGTATTAGATTATGTTGTTATGTTTTTCAGAATGTACTTTAATTTTTTTTATCGTTTTTGTAGTATATCCCATACTCAAATCTTTATTTTCATAACTTTCACTAAACTTGAATTTCCCCCGTTTAGTTCAAAATTGATCAATTGTAATACTATTATGAAAAAAAACCTTATGTCTTACTATTGCAGTTTGGCTCTTGATGTGTTAAGCTAGCATTTAGTCGAGATGAAATATATGATTGTTTAATTAACTTATTTTGGGTTTACAAATCTGGATTATTCACGGATAAACTTCTGTCGTTGCATGATAACCTAATAATACATCTTGAAGATAAATGTGTTCTCATGAAATCAGAGTCACCACTTGTTCTCTTTTTACAGACTATTTTTTCCTTTATCAACGTTCTGAATACCCAAGAGATTGTCTCGAAGTGTTGCATCGTTGTTCATCGACAAGTTCCAGTGGTGTTTATCTCATTAAACCAGACGGCTATGCCGAACCTTTCGAAGCCTACTGTGATAACAGCGTAGATGATGGTGGATGGACGGTACTTAGTTCAATTTGAATTATGAATGTTGATGCCAAACATCAGTCTCATATTCTGATTCTTTCGCCTAAGCGAGCTAAGTTTTATGATGTTAGCTTGTATATTTCCCTATTCATTGACGCTCTTTTTAGACCAAACGATTAGCAGAATATGCTTCAATAATATTACAATGTTTGTACTTCACATTTGAGAAATTATAAGCAAATCTATGAAAAAAGTCCTCGATCGAAAGCTCAGCTGATGATTATCATGTTAACATTCTTTTTTTTACTTTTTTTCATAAAATTAATTTTAAGTTGATCCAAATGTATATTTCATACTAAAAAAGGAAGAAATTTTACTGTTTACCAAGCTAGATTTAATTTCACTTGTCATTCTTTGCAGAATATATCTTAATTTGCATATCAAATACTACTTGGATTCACCCCGATGGTCAGCTTCTAAAGATCTTCAAATGGAATAACTACGTTAATGTTGAATAATCATTATAAAAAAATTAGAATTTAACTTAATAGCTCCTAACTTATGTTCAAATTACTTGTTCTGTTATGCAGATCATACAACGTCGGTTTGACGGAACGATACATTTTAATCGCAGCTGGGAAGATTATCAGCTAGGATTTGGATTTCTTTCGAGTGAATTATGGATCGGTAATAAGAAGCTTTCGTACTTAACCAATCAAAAACGATATCAACTCCGTATTGACTTGACGACAACAGATGGTTCATCTTTCAATGTGACGTATGATGCATTCCGAATAAGCGATGACTCCAACAACTACAAGATCGTCAAAGCAGATAAAACCAACAGAACAGTAGGTAAATATATAGAAATCCTTTGTAATACGTTTATTTGTTTCTCAAATAAGTGTTGTCTTGTCGAAAGAACTTTCGATATATATGAGGAAATAAGGATTTTAATGGATATGAAAAATTTCAAGATGACTAAAATGTCACTATTAAAGAGAGTGATGATACCTTTATCAATATTCAATCCCGTAAGGGTTTTTAAGTTTACTTCCCTCCGCCTTATTTCCTGTTTCTACTACACTGTGTTTGTTGTGTATAGTGTGAATACAACTAACACACTGAACTGAACTGAACTTACTGATTATTCTCCATTGTTACATCCTTCTGTACAGTGTATCTGTTTAGCTATATCATCTCCTAAGTCTGATCTTCATCTCATTAAGTTTTGCTTTATTTATTGTTGTTTATCTAATTTAGTCAACTTTGGCGATAATATCTATATGAGAACGTAATATAGTTTTTTATCAGTTACATTCACATTTGGAGGAATGCTGTCAAAATTGTCAACCAAGTTCTCACTCTTTACTTGCATATAGCAAAACTCGTTATGTTTCCTTGCGAAGTTCACTAAATCAATAGCTAATGTTTTTTATATTTGTTATTCTACTAGTCTTTGTAGATAACTACATCGAGTGGTGTCCAACAGATAAAATCTACAATGATGTTGAACTCTGCGATGCTACCTGTGCTGATCCTGATAGTTGTGTGAATGCCTCCAGCAAAGGATCTTATTCTTGTGTCTGTCCTGAAGGATTTTTGATGAACGGTGATAACTGCATTAGAATAGAGGACTGCGGATGTTACATCGAAAGTGAAACAGATGGAGTGAGAGGTGTAGTGTTAAATGTAGGTATTTTCTTTCAGATTGTGATATCTATTACCAACAGTGTAACAATTCAAATTATGCTTTAACTGAGTTAGTGGATCGATTGGCATTTTCTCCCAACACCTTTCAGCCCGCACCCTCTTCAACTTTGGATATACGCACTTTTGCCATTAAAGTTGTGTGTGTTTGCAGTATTTCTTGAAATCACTTATTGAAGAAACCTTTTCAGATCCCTAAAGTTACTTATGATGCATGTAATGGTTTTCTAAATTCCAGGAAGGAGGAGTTTGCGTCTCTCCATTCCGTAACAAAAACTGTTCTTGTACGGATAATCATCTTTCGTGTGACGATAGTTATCAATGCGATCCTAACGCAGATTGTGAAGAAAGGAACGGTGTGTTACAATGTTACTGTCCGCCAGGATATAGCGGATACGGCACACAGTGTAGGCCTCCAGTCCTTTCGGACTGTAACGAACTGTACAACAATGGCGTGAGAACAAGTGGTGTCTATGAAATCAAACCCACAAATTGGCTTGACTCTCCATTTGAAGTTTATTGTAATATGTCTGACGGGGGAGGCTGGACGGTAAGTGTGACAATTTTTCTTAAACCAGTGATCTACAAGCTTTAAGGTAGACGACACACAAGTAATCCATGAGGACCAAACCACGACCCACCAGAGCCCAATCCCTCAGAACGGACGTTCAAAATACATGAAAGCTAGCTTGGATTGTGAATAAGATGTCAAATAATAACTTGAAGATAATCAATCTCCATCTACATATCTCTGAAAACTCCACAACATATTTTGCAATCCACGTTCGATTTGACACCCGTAAGCTAGTTTAAACAACGTATGTAGAACACGGTAATAGGCTACTTATTAGACGGAGAAAGTATAATGCCTAATGTATTGCCACAGTGAGCGCATTCCATAAGAGGAATCATTCTCTATGTTGTGTTAGTACTATAAGGAATTTATTTTTAGAAACTTCATAAAACTTTACCTATTGGTTGTTCCTTTGGATGAGGATTGATGTTTTAATTTTTAATTTTTTTAACGAGTAATAGTTATGACATCAACATATTAGTGTTGGGAAACACTTACAAATTACTACAATTAATATGTATGTATTTTCCTTAAGAACTAAATCTTACGTTGATTGTTTTAGGTATTCCAGCGTCGCGTTGATGCTTCACAAGACTTTTATCTTTATTGGGATGACTACAAGATTGGCTTTGGTAATCGAAGTCGGAACTTCTGGCTCGGAAATGAAAAGATATATAGCTTGACGAACCAAAGACAATATGAGCTCCGGATTGACTTTGTGAACCGTTACGGTGATCCTTACTACGCCAAATACGAGTTCTTTCGTATCAGTGACGAGAACGATAACTTCAGGCTCGATGTTGGAATTTATTCTGACGGAGATGCAGGTAGGTTAATATCTGCCGAATTATCAATGCTATCCTGTTGGTTTTGTCAGTTTGACATCATATATCATGTTTATTTAATAACGAAGTGTTCATAAAGAAGTATTTAGTACTATTTGTATGATATGTTTCACTGGCCAATCATTTACTAGTTTATACACGCCGTTTTGTCTTTGTTGAAAATAAACTTATTAACTCGACTGCAGATCTTGGTGACTTACTGTGGTAATAGTTTGTTGATCCAATTAAGGAGAAATCTTTGGCCAAATAGTTGGACATTTGTACCTACGAGCACTCAAAATCAAGACACCTCAGTTAGTAACATATACGCCCGTCATGGTATACAGTACCTAATTATATCTATACTTCTTTGCATAAGGCACACACATAGTGAAAAGATTAATAACTTATATTCGACAAGATATACCGAATACTAGCAGTTACTGCTAATGCAATCACACATTTAACGTATAAACAAAATATTTTTATAAACCCATTACTCAAAAGGAAAATATGGAAATATCACAGGGTAAGATGATTATGTACCCTATGCAAATCTTCACGCATACGTACACCCACCCACCCACGCGCGTGCTTGCGCACAAACACAAAAATTTGCATATCGTATCATTTCATGGGGCTGAGCTCCTGGGTAGCTCGTGTTAGAGAGTACGACAACAGATCTTGCCCTTGGAGTTGGTTTAAGTGGTAAAGTAATCTATTAATTAACGACCCGTTCAAGTTGATCTTTATTGACTTTACTTATTTACTCCTTCTTCTATCAAAGTTATGCTCACTTCAAGTGATGTTAAACTTGATATCACATTTATTGCTAGATAAAAGAAACGACGAGGAGATTATTCTTGCTGGAATAAAAACCAGTTCCGGCTTATATAGAGACAAGCGTGTTCGCCTAGAATAGCTACGTCATAAAATTATATTGTATTGGAAGAATTAAATTTCGGGCATGTTAAGAAGAGGGAGCTTCTTAAATTAAATATTTTCCATTCTATTACATGACAATAGGAAACTAAATAAAACTGTTGTGCATGACAATTTTCCTCTATTTCCAGTGTTTAAAAACTAATAGATAAAAATAAAATTAGATAAAAAGATAAACAAAACAAACTTATAACAAATGAGCACACATGAATGAACTTGCTTTAATTTGCAAACGTTGCAAATATTATGATGAAAGTAGCGTATACCTCGACCGGGTAGGAATTATTTTGTGTGTGTGATGTCATCATGAAAGGAAATTCGTTACAAAAAAAAGAATTCACTAAACGCTTTCACAATATTAACAATAGTTCAACAGCATAACAAGCCATACCTAAGAGTTGATAACCCCTTTCCCTCCCCATTCCCTTTTTAAATGTTTCGTTTGTAATAATCATAGACAATACACGACGTTTAGTTTAACACACGTTAATAAAAGTCATAGTTTATAGGATATATCTACTTATTGAAATAACAACACGTATACTGATCGATGCAATGAACTAATTTGTGAATTTCTTTCTTTTTCTTGTTCTTTTGTTTTTATTCAACAGGTGATTCGCTGACCCACCATGATGACCGAACGTTCACTACACGAGACAACGATAACGATGATTATGATTATAGTGCTTACAGCTCTGAAACTGACAATGCAGCGCATCATTATGATGGTGCATGGTGGTACATGAATTTTTATGATAATAATGGTAATGATTCATCTCTCAACAGTCCCTATGATAGTGAAGACTTTTATTGGGGTACCCTTCCAGGTGATTATAATTACATTAAATTTACAGAGATGAAAGTTCGTGCAATCGATGAAGAACCATAAAGACCCACAACGGACTGTATTAAACTATATCACAAGAACAGTTAACAACAGTTAAAATATATAAATGTATTGGTCCTATGTTTTGTGTATCGTCATGACAATGCTTTTATCAATAACTCCTTTTCTTTATTTTTTAGTTTAGTGTAAAATTAGACAGAATTTCAAATCCATGCAAATGATTGATTACTATTCACTATGGTTTGTAAATTGCCAACAAAATGTATCCCCCCCCCCCCTGTTCTCAATGTTTTAGCCTTTGAGTTACATTCGAAAATCAAAAATGACAAAGAGAGACCGTCGTGAGTTTAAATCATAAACGAAAAGCCAGTGATTAAGGAAACATGGCGAGACCTTTCAAAGCTTGTGGTTTGCAAAATTCTATCGAAATAAGACCATTATGTCTGTACACCTTTCTGTTCATTAAATTGATATAGCCTTTAGTTTTTAAATACGCTTAACCGTAAATTATTTATTGTAGTTATAAAATAAACATTACCCAAACATGTTTTCAAATACAACTTACACTAACATGTATTAAAATACGCCTAACCATAAAATGTTTATATATGTTTTTAACTACTGACCCTAACATGGTTATACAGTGGCGTAGGAAAGTACTTTTTGAGTGGGGGGGCTGAAGACTGATAGCCGGCCTGGGGGAGGGGTCTTTTTTTGGATTTTTTTCGCATTTCCAGGTGGCCTCAGATGCAATTTGTAGCAATATAGCACACTTCAACACCCGCTCCATTTTGTAAATAATTTTGCATTTTCACCTGGCCTTAGATGCAATTTGGTGCTCCAAATGAGATTTTTTTTTCTCATTTGGAAATGACTTGCGGAGCGGGGGGGCGGAATGATACTTCCGCCCCACCACATTTTTCACTGGGGGGCTGGCGCCCCCCCCCCAGCCCCACCGGTTCCTACGCCCTTGTGGTTATATATGTTTTTAAATACGCCTAAGCCTGATTTATTTATAGTTGAAATAAAATACACCTTGCCCTAACATTTTCTTAAATACATCTTACCCTAACATGTTTTAAATACGCCTAACCCTAACATGTTTTTATATATACCTTACCCTAACATGTTTTTGAATACACCTTACCCTAACATTTATTTAAGAGACGCCTAACTCTAACATGTATATATATATATGTTTCTATATAAGCCTAACCTTAACATTTTTTTCAAATATCCGTACCTGATCATGTGTTTAGCCATAACATGTTTTGAGCGAATGTGTTTCAGCATGAAAAAAATACAATTTGTTTCCGCGATTTTTTTTAAACATGTTTATACGTACATAATGCACGTAACTCGGATCTCGCCTTCATTTTAACTAATGCGATAGCTATACATCCCTGTTGGTGAGAATCTACAATTACATCCGTCCAGCATAAAAATGAATCCCAAATTATAATACTGTACCGCGTACATAAACTCAGGTTTAATGAACGACGTACATATAATTTCAAAGAAGGCGCTGTGTGATTCTGATTTCTTTCGACTCGGGGCATTTGGGGGGATTTTGGGACGGGCGTTCTGGGCTCTGGTGAGGTGGTCTAATTTTTACTCGACTGAATGCCAGAAAGAAAGCCCCGACTGAGATTTACACCAGATATCATGTTATCCCTCAATAAAGAGTAATATTTTTAACTGAGAATTTGTAAACTAAGATATAACGTTAAA
>KN884428.1:88859-107963 GCA_000934455.1 Apostichopus parvimensis
GATATTCCTCATACAATTCCGTCAAACAATTATAACTTTAAGAATAATTTACATTGTTAATTCATTCTTCATTGTCACGATAATGTTATCTACAATATATGTAAATATAAATTTACCCCCTCCCTTCTAAAATAAATATGAAAAATAAGATAGAGGGGCAGTAGCCTTAAAGCGAAGTCGTAGATAGAACAGTTTTTGCACAGTAACACGGTCGCTGATCCAACCTGTTGTAGACGCTTTTATTTGTTTACCTTATTCCTAAATCCAATCGAAAAAGAAACAAAGGCTTAATGACATTGTTCAGCTACAAATTCTAAGGTAAACGACTGTATATTATTTAGATTGTTGCCAATCAACTAACAGCGTTAAAATAGTTACTGTGTTAAGATTGTCAGAGTGTATCTTACGATAATTGATGCTTAATTCCCTCACCATGGCAGTAGACCTCGGCTTAATTCATAGCTACAAAACACAAATTTTAAGAGAAATCTGTCTAGCGGTTGCAATTGCATTTGGTTAATGTATAAGGTTAACGGATCTTTATCATCGGCAAATTTTAAAAGACAATGTAGAAATACTGTAATTCATATCTAGGTTTAATTTTAACAGTTCGAGATCATGAGTACAAGAGTTAATTAGTGTGTTGTAACGGCGTTCTTTAGATTGGAAAGTATAACTTCAGGTGAATTTGAATCATTGCATTGAAGTAGCGTTTCCAATGGTGATCTAAGGATATTCAAATCTTAGTTGAAAACGAATCGGCACTCTAAATTTGTCATTATTGAAATTTAGATAATTATCTACAGTTATTAATTCCTGAGAGCAATATAAGAACTTAATGAAAACTGTTAAACAATGATCAGCATAAAGAAAATTATTTGTCTGAAGAACAGAAACTTTTGATCAAAATATCCTTTTTCGCGCTTATTTTCGTGTACTTAGTTCAATGAACACTTAAAACAATTTTAACCCATTCACTGTAAAATAAATCAATTTTTGTCAATACTAATAATAATAAAAGAAACTCTCTCTGACTGCCCTTCAACAATTTTCGGAATATACACAAATCAACACAAACCATTCATTTTAGTATTTTCTGAAAACAAAAGTTAACAGAATTTCTTTTTACTTGGTTTAATGATACCAACGCATTTCAAAATGCAACATTTTTATAACTTTTAGAGCATTTATGACTGAACTCGATTCCAACTCCCATACACTAACTTTACCTCAATCCTAGCTGCTATTACTCAAGGAAAGTATAGGAAAGTATTTGCCATTTGCAGGATATAGTCATAGCCGACTCAATCTCGTACATATGCCCTCATAGTTCACGACTGAACATAAACTGTAAATAAGTTAAGGACATTCAAGTCTAATTGAAAATATAGGGGAAAATATGTTAACTATATTTATCGCTGAAAACATACGCATGATGCTTTTGTTTCTCTTTTACTCAGAGTAATCAACAACTCTTTGTAGGAGCGACTGAAGGAAAAGTTCACAGTGAGTGTTTATTCATTTTCTATTAATTAACCCTTTTCTTATTTTTTCTATCTCCTGTTTATCGTACAATTTCTCATCGAATAATATTTTCATTCCTCATAATCCATGCCAAACATTTGTCACGGCAACATCCGTTAATATTATTATGATCACTAACGCTCGTGTAATATGAGAAGAGATATATTTCTTCTACTTATTACTTCCTTCAGTGTCACAAGCAAGTAAATACATTTTGACAAAAGAAATAAACGATAGTTTTGAAAAAATCTTCGACACTATATATTTGAACTTTGTACACAAATTGCATGATAAAGCCTTTCCTTATTTGTCAACATATGGTAAGGAACACGTTGTGATATAGTAAAGGATGCTCGGTGGTCTTAAATATTTGTCGATAAATGCGCCCATTTTTTATATCAGTATTGTTATCACTTGATATAAAAACTATTTAAAAGGTTATTTAAATTTAATTGCTAAACTTGTAGATTATCTAAGTTTTTTATCAAGTATATACGTTCCAATTTGTGTACCAAATATTACGCTTGCAAACATTTACGTCACATATGTTCCAAGATTATATTCTTTACAAAAGCGAGTAACCTGAAATAAACTTTTCTTGGGAAGGAAGTGATGTCTGAATTGAGTTTAACGTTCAAAAGCAAATTAGTAATATATTATGTTTTTATGTTTTTCAGAATATCCTTTCATTTTGTTATTGTTTTCTTTTATAGTATATCCGATACTAAAAAAAAATATTTTCATCTCTTTCACTAAGCTTGAATTTTACCGTTTAGTTCAAAATTGAAAATTTATTTTTTGTATAACGTTACTGCAACTATTTAGAGAAATATCTTTGTGACGAAATTTTCAGTAATTTGTGTTTCATTTATAACATATCACTGAAAATTCAAGACTAGTGAAGGCATACCAGGCTATCTTTTATTATATCAATTGTAATATTATTTTGGAAAACAAACTAATTTCTTACCATTGCAGTCTTGCTCTTGATGTGTTAATCTAACATTAAGAAGAGACGAATCATATGATTGTTTAATTAACTCATTTTGTGTGTAAAAATCTCGATGATTTACGGATAAACTTCTGTCGTTTTATGATCCTTTTTAAGAAAAAGTCGCCCAGGAAAGAACCTGGGCACGAAAACCAAACTACTGTCGTTATATAATAACCTAATAATAACTCTTGAAGATAACTGTGTTCTCATGATATCAGAATCACCACTTGTTCTCCTTTTACAGACTATTTTTTCCTTTATCAACGTCCTGAATACCCAAGAGATTGTCACGAAGTGCTGCATCGTTGTTCATCTACAAGTTCCAGTGGTGCTTATCTTATTAAACCAGACGGCTGTGCCGAACCTTTCGAAGTCTACTGTGATAACAGCGTAGGTGATGTTGGATGGACGGTATGTAGTTCAAATTGAATTATGAATGTTGATGCCAAACATCAGCCGGATATTCAGTTTCTTTCACCCAATTGAGCACAGTTTTATAATGTTAGCTCTCATACTCCCTTTATCCTTTAAATTATTTTATGATCGTGTTTACTATTTTATACTTTTTTTCATAAAATTCATTTTAAGTTGATCACCATATACATTTCCTACTAAAATACAAAGAAAGTTGTACTATTAATCATGCTAGAACTCGTTTCATTTGTGATCCTTCCATAATGTATCATAATTTTTATATGAAATACTTCTTCACCCCGGTGGTCAGCTTCTTAAGATCTTCAAACGGGATTGCTTCTGTAGTGGTTAACAAATCTCATAAGAATTATGTTCAAATTATGTGTTCTGTTATGCAGATCATACAACGTCGGTTTGACGGAACAATCAATTTTAATCGCAGCTGGGAAGATTATCAGCTAGGATTTGGTTTTCTTTCGAGCGAATTGTGGATTGGTAATAAGAAGCTTTCATACTTAACCAATCAAAAGAGATATCAACTCCGTATTGACTTGACGACAACAGATGGTTCGTCTTTTTATGTGACGTATGACACATTCCGGATAAGCGATGACTTTAGCAACTACAAGCTCGTCAAAGCAGAAATAACCAACAGAACAGTAGGTAAATATTTAAAACAAAAAAAAATCAGATACGTTTATTCATGTCTCAAATAAGTCTTATCTGGTCGATAGAAGATTCGATATATATGAGGAAATAAGGATGCAGGATTTAGAAAGATATGACAAATTTCAAGCTGACTAAAATGTTTACTATTAAATAGTGTAATGATACCTTTATCAATATTCAAGATTTTATTTTTTTATTTTTTAGTTTACTTCTCTTCACCTTAACTCCTGTTTCTACTACACTGTGTGTTGTGTATTATGTGAATAAAACTAACACACTAAACTGAACCGAACTGATTAATTTACTCTCATAGTTACACTGTACAACCTATACAGCCTATCAGCCGATCTCTGCAGCTATATCTTCTTCTAAGCCTGATCTTCATATCATCATTTCAGTCTATTTTGCTTTATGTATTTTATTTTGTCTAATTTAGTCAACTGCCTGTTCAACTGACTTGTTTAAAAGAGTCCTTAATTTGTTTTCGTTTCAGTTTGTCTCTGACGAAGATCCAGCTAGGATTGATTAAGCCAGGCCCTCTAAATTATTCATTTCAAAGCATTTTGGCAAAAACTAAAACGATCTTGAAATGTCACAGTTCCTTCTTGCGTGTTAATACTTTCCATAACAACTCCCTGCTTGTATACAAAGTGATGTCGTTGTGGAGTAGTAAAACTCAAACTCGGAACTTATTCCATAATTTATAGAAATTGTCAACCAAACACCAAACCACTGCTTGAAGTTCTAACCCTTTTCTTAACCCAATTCGTTATGTTTCGTTACAGAGTTCATAATAAGAATAGCTAATTTTTAAGTACTTTTTTCTTATTCTCATAGGCTATGTAAATAACTACATTGAATGGTGTCCAACAAATAAAACCTACAATGAGTGTCAACTTTGCGAGGCTACCTGTGCAGATCCTGATAGTTGTGTCAATACCTCCTGCAAAGGATCTCCTTCGTGTGTCTGTCCTGAAGGATTCTTGATGAACGGTGATAACTGCATTAGAATAGAGGACTGCGGATGCTTCATGGAAAGTGAAACAGTTGGAGAGAGAGGTGTATTGTTAAAAGTAAGTATCTTCTTTGAGATTGTGATATCTATTACCAACAAGGAAACAATTTAATTGATGCTTTACAAAAGGGGTTAGTAGATCGATTTGCCTCCGACCCCTTGCAACCCGCACACTCTTCAACTTTGGATTTACGTACTTTTTGCCAGTACAGTTAGGAAAACTGATATATCTTGTGTGTGTTTCATATTCAGTATTTCATCTTATCACTACTTGAAGAAACCTTTTCAGATCCCTAAAGTTACTTATGATGCATGTAACGATTTTCTACTTTCCAGGAAGGAGGAATTTACGTCTCTCCAAACTGTGACAAGAAATGTTCTTGTACTGATAATCATCTTTCGTGTGACGATAATTATCAATGCGATCCTAACGCAGATTGTGAAGAAAGGAACGGTCTGTTACAATGTTACTGTCCGCCTCGGTATAGCGGAGACGGCACGCAGTGTAAGTCTACAGGCGGCACAGCCCCTTCTGACTGTAAAGAACTGTACAACAATGGCGAGAGAACAAGTGGCGTCTATGAAATCAAACCCACAAATTGGCCTGACTCTCCGTTTGAAGTTTACTGTAACATGTCTGACGGGGGAGGCTGGACGGTAAGTGTGACAGTTTGTCTTAAACCAGTGATCCGCAAGCTTTTAGGCCGGCGACAGAAAGTCATCGGAGAGGACCAAACCACGACCCACCAGAGCCCCATCCCTCTTAACGGACGTTCAAAATACATGAAAGCTAGTTTGGATTGTGAATATGATGTTCGATTTCATACCCGTAAGCTAGTTTAAGCAGCGTTGCGGTATGTATAACACGGGATTAGGCTGCCCATCAGACGGAGAAAGTTGAATGCCTAAATTATTGCCACTAGGAGCGCATTCCCTAAGAGGAAGCATTCTCTATGTTGTGTTAGTACTTCAGGAATTTAGGTTTAGAAACGTCAAGAAACTTTACATATTGGTTGTTCCTTTGGATGAGGGTTAATTTTTTTAAATTTTTGTATTAAAAAGCAATAGTTATGGCATCACAATATTGGTGGTGAGAACCACTTCCAAATGACTACACTAATGTAATATGTAATATGTATGTTCCTTAAGAACCGACTCTTTACGTTGATTGATTTAGGTATTCCAGCGTCGAGTTGATGCTTCACAAGACTTTTATCTTTATTGGGATGACTACAAGATTGGCTTTGGTAATCCAAGTCGGAACTTTTGGCTCGGAAATGAAAAGATATATAGCTTGACAAACCAAAGACAATATGAGCTCCGGATCGACATTGTTGACTACTATGGTTCTCCCTACTACGCCAAATACGATTTCTTTCGTATCAGTGACGAGAACGATAACTTCAGGCTAGATGTTGGAGATTATTCTGACGGAGATGCAGGTAGGTTAATATCTGCCGAATTATCAAACCTACCCTGTTGGTTTTGTCAGTTTGACATCATATAACATGTTTATTTAATAATGAAGTGTTTATAAAGAGGTATGTAGTACTATTTGTATGATATAATTCACTATCCAATCACTTACTAGTTTATACAAGCTGTTTTGCCTCTGCTGAAAATAAAGTGATCAACTCGATTGCAGATCTTGGTGACTTACTGTGGTAATAGTTTGTTGATCCAAGTAAGGAGCATATATCTATTAGGAAGAATTCTCTGGCCAAATAGATCGACCCTTGGACCTACGAACACTTAAAGTAAAGACACTCCAGTTAGTATCATATTAACCCGACATGTTATACATTACCTTATTATTCTATATTTGTTGCATAAGGCACACACATAGTGACAAGAGTAGTAACTTATATTCGACAAGATAGACCTAATACTAGCAGTAATTGTTAATGTAATCAGACATGTAATGTAGCGACCAAGTACTTTTACAAATCCATTACTCAAAAGGAAAATATGGATATATCACAGGGTAAGATGATGATGGACCATATGCAAATATTCATACACATGTACGCGCATATAGTTTAATTTCACTGGGCTGGAATCCCGGGTGAGAGCTCGTGTTAGAGGGTATACGATAACAGATCTTGCCCTTGGAGTTGGTTTAAGTGGTATGCTAACAATTCTATAAATTATAGATACGTTCAAGATAACCTGATTTATATATTTACTCCTTCTTCTATCATACTTTTGTTAACTTAAAGTGATATAAAACATGATATCACATTGATGTATACCACCAGCATGCTAGATAAAAGTAACAATGATGAGATTATTATCGTTCGATTACAAACCAGCTCCAAAGAATCAATCTCGAATGAAGCCTTTAAATTCAAAACTTAAACACTTAAAAAGGGAGCTGACAGCATAAATTAAATATGTTAAATATCACTGTATTGGAAGGATTAAATATACTATTACATGACAACAGTAAATCAAATACACCGTAGCTGTTCTTGTAAAGGAAAGCCAGAACTCCTGTAATATTACACTAAAACAAAACTGTTCTGCATGACAATTGTCCCCTTTTTCGAGTTTTAAAAACTTATAGAAAGAAAATAAGAACAGATTAAAAGATACAGATAACAGCATTTTTTTTTACAAATGAGCTCACACGAATGAACTTCCTTTAGTTTTCAAACTACCAGACCGGGAAACTCTTGCGGTACTTATCATATTATGATGATAGTAGCGTGTATACCTCGACCATGTAGAAAGGAATGGTGATGTTATCACCAAAGAAAATTCGTTACATATAGAAAATCAGAATAAACTAAACGCTTACACAATATTAACAATAGTTCAACAGCATAATAAGCCAAAAATATTAGTTGATAACCCCTTTCCCTTCCCCCTTCCATTTCTACATATTTTCGTGTTTAATAATCATAGACAATACACGAACTTTAGTTTAACACACGTTAATCAAACTCACATGAAATAGGAAATGTCTAATTTTTGGAAGAAAAATTTGCTAAGAATACTGAATCGAATCAATGAATTAATTTTTGAATTTCTTTCTGTTTCTTTTTCTATCGTTTTTATTCAACAGGTGATTCACTGACCTATCATGATGACAAACCGTTCACTACACGGGACAGCGATAACGATGATTATGACTATAGTTTTTTTAGCTCTGAAAATAACAACCTAGCCCGTTATTATGATGGTGCATGGTGCTATGAAAGTTATGATAGTTATAATATTTATTGGTCTAGCCTTCCAGTTTATTATTATTATAATAAATTTACAGAGATGAAAGTTCGCGCAATCGATGAAGAACCATGAAGACCCACAACGGAGTGTATGGAACTATAGCAAAAGAACAGTTAACAACAGTTATTATACATTGATGTATTGTATCTATGTTTTGTGTATCTTCATGACAATGATTTTATCATAAATTATGTTACAAAACATGCTGACTCCTTTTTTTTCTCTTTTAGTTTAGTGTAAAATTAGACAGAATTTCCATTCCATGCAAATGATTGGTAACTAGGCACTATGGTTTGTGAATTGCTTACAAAATGTGTCCCCCCCCCCCTAATGTTCTCAATGTTTCTACTGTTGAGTTCTGTTAAATTTTGAAACACAGAAATGAAAAAGAGAGACAGTTGTTAGTTTACATAATAAACGAAAAGCCATTATATAAGCAAACATGGTGAGACCTTTCAGAGCTTGTGGTTTGCAGAGTTCTATCGAAATTAGACCATTATGTCTTCTGTTCACCTTTCTGTTTAATGTATTTATATAACACCCCTCAAATCGTCACACGTTCATAATAGTTTATAAATACGCCTAACCCTAACATGTTTATATATGTTTTTAAATACGCCTACTCCTAACTTATTTATAGTAGTTATAAAGTACACCTTACCCTTTTCAATACAACTTAACCTAACATGTTTTAAAATACGCCTAACTCTAACATGTTTAGATATGTTTTTAAATACACCTACTCCTAAACTTATTTATAGTAGATATGAAATGCACCTTACCCTCGCATATTCTTAAATACACCATACCCTAACATGTTTTAAAATACGCCTAACACTAACATGTTTATAATTTTTTTTAAATACGCCTACTCCCAAACTTATTTATAGTAGATATGGAATGCACCTTACCCTAGCATGTTCTTAAATACAGCTTACCCTAACATATTTTGAAATACGCCTAACACTAACTTATTACTTTAATACTTTCAACTGAAACTTTCTAAACGGCGATATCTTTCTTAAGGTACAAAATGATGTCCCACTACTTTATACGAAAAACATTTAACTTAATTGGTACAGATTATATCCCCAATGAGGGATATGACAATTTCCCTTTTGTTTTAGGTTTTATGATTTTCTTTCACCACTATTAAAGTCTCGAACGAAGTCAATGGAGCGCCCCTTTAAATATTTAATCAAACCCGTATGGTGATATAAGTGTTATATAGTGTAGTTCCAAACGCTCCAATCTCCAGAACAAGCGGCTGGTTTGAAGATAAGTCGGAGATAGAAACGGGAACACGCACGCCCCCAGGAGGTGAAGTAGGTTTCCGGCCCTCAGCAAATATGATCGACTAAAAATATAAAGTTTCCAACCATTTTCTAATACATTTTCTAGGTTGTAAATATAACCTTAAAGATGTAACTATTAAACAAAGCGAAATTACATCTTTAAAATTTTGGCAACTAAAACAATACGTACTAACATTCATCATGACTATAATAACCCCCCTGTCATAGTATGGTACAAATCGGCATTACTGTTTAGTAGCAAGTCAGTTTGTTCGCAACAATCTGGCCACCTTTGAAGCCCACTGATCGCATGACTATTATGGGTATTTTACACTAATGAGTACTTGTGAAACGTTGAAAGTTTGATATCTCAACCATTGGTTTGAGAGTTTGTGCCCATTCTTATAGAATTCCCCAAAATGTTGTTATTAGTTTTTGTTGTACCTTTGACCATGTGACGTCATCACTGACGAAGGTACTACAAGACATCGCCAGGTACACATCCTCCAAGTTTTAAATTCATCGGCTTCAGGTTAAGGAGAAGCAGACTGCCTGGTACACTTTTTGTTCATATACAGACACAAAAAAACTCGCACACGCATCACCATGGCACATCACTTTTATACCTCTATCCCCAAAATGATAAATCCACTTCATTTGATTGTATTACATTAAGGAATCTCTCCTCTAATGTCCACCAGTTTCAGTTACAAGTTCTGCTACAACTTTTATTTAGCCACCTTACAAAATCCCTTTTCCGACAAAATGGGACAAAGGCTCTGCTCATTATATAGATAGTCTATAATCCTGAACTTCCTCTCCCCCCCCCCTCGTGTCCCTTTCCCTTTTTCCTCCTCTCCCTCTCGCTTTTCTTCTCCCCTCTTTCAGTACCCACTCTTCTCCCACTTCCCCTCCCTTCCTCACGGTAGCCTAAGTCGCTGAAAAATCAGAAACTGTCTATTCATACAGTCAACCAGGGAAATATTGGCTGATTCTACGACTGGAATTCAAATAACGTGATGTAGACTGTTAGTATATATTTATCGCTTGGTGATTGCTGCACAGCGCCCCTATTCCATCAGCCGACCCTCGACATACAAATACAGTTACATACGTACGTGCATGTAGCCTTTGTGCAGCTGCATAGGTTGTGGAAATTTGCTAACCATAGTATCCTACTCAATCACACTTCACGGACAGTAAAGATATGACAGAAACCGTTTACAGTAATTAAAATAATAGTATGAGTTAAATTGGGATCGTTGGAGAAAATGGGTCAGAACAACAGAGAGTGTTGTCAACAAGGTAAAAGCAGCATGTAAGTGCCTAACCTCGAAGTCCTAGGTCTACGCTAGCCTAACAACAACTTAGGCTAGCATAGGCTTAAACTATATATTTTCCTAGGATTAAACTTTAAGTGATGCGTGACTTAGTCATAAGACTGACTGATGGTAATTATTATAGTGCGCATGCGCGCTACAATATTGGGATTACTAGCCCATCTACATGGCTGGCTGCTGAATGCCAGCTGAACATACACTCTTAATAGCAATTTCAAATTCACAGGTTGGCTACGCAGGAAAATATCCAGACTAAGAATTGCGAACAGTTAATTCTGCACATGTAAATAAGCTAGATCTCATTGAGTAGCATACTTCTTCAAAACAATACTTCTAATTCTCTACTTTGGATCCTATTCTTGAATTGAACAAGACAGGTAACATTTAATCGCTTTTGAGTTAACAACATCATGCAATAAATGTAAACCGTATTTATCCGCAACGAATCGGCGTTGTCTGTAATAATTTACCTCTTGCAACATAGGCACTTGTAACGTTCGTATTGTGGTATGACATTATAATGGTCGTGTATTGCATATATTACTTGTTTTGGATGATGATAAACCAGGGCCAGGAAATCAATTAAGAAGTTTTTAATAGACCGTTGGTTGTTACATTTGCAATTATAGACTAAAGGCCTACAGGTATTCGTTAGATTAATCGTCCATTAGGCCTTCAATGCAAAGCACCATATGTTCGTAAAATTTCGCTAAACTAGGCGAAGTTACAGTAACATTAACATGTTGTGCAATTTGACCAATCAGTGTCCAGGACTCTGTGTATTCTCTGTCACGTCAGAAACAAGCGTGATTCGTGATCGACAGCCTAAGGTTGTAATGGTTTTAGTCATCATTTCTTCGTTTATATTGCAGACGCATGCTGACTAGAGTACTGTTTATAAATAGTAAACAATATACCCTATCTTTGGTCTACGTTTAATGACCCAACGCCGAACTGGCTTCTTCGTGACCGAAATAACTTCAAAAGGGTTGCAGTAACAATTAAAGACCCCTTTATTGAATATCAACGACTGCTTACTTTACCTTCACCACGCACTACACTGACATGTAATTGTATACAAATACAGTTGTTCTAGTTGTGCTTGTAATTTGTGGCCTTGTACTTTTTATTTGGTCTTATAGAAAAACAGTGTTGAAAAGGAACATCCGTAATATACTTAAAACTGGCCCAAAGTTAGTAGGCCTATATAGGCCTAGCTGTAGTATCTGTAGTATTCTAACTACAGTACACTGTACTGTAGGCTAGGCATAGTAACTGATAGTAACGTTTACTTTAAGCTACTGTATTAAGTAAGCAAAGTGCAAATGCAAGTGCTGATAATAAGTTAGGCCAGATGTGCCCACTGATGCAAATGTTTTCAACATTTGCTACATGACAAAAATGTCTGTTGCAGTTCGCCAATATATGTTTCATACTAAAATACAAAGAAAGTTGTACTATTTACCCTGCTAATCTTTCGAAGTCGTCTGTGATAATGGTGTATATAATGGTGGGTGGACGGTACGTAGTTTGAATAATGATAATGATGCCAAACATCAGCCAAATATTCAGCTTTTACACTTAAATGAGCAAAGTTTTGTACTGTGAGCTCTTATGTTCCCCTAATCCTTTACAATATTTTATGATCACGTTTACGTTTTGTTGGGTTTTTTTCATGATTTTTTTTTAAGTTGATCACAATATACATTTCATACTAAGATGCAAAGAAAGTTGTACTATTTGCTCTGCTAGAACTCGCTTCATTTGTCATTTTTTCCAGAATGTATCTTAATATGCATATCAAATATTACTTGCATTCACTTCCATTCACAAATCTCTGAAACCTGTAGTAGATTTGCAGACGTCATCAAAAAATCCCGCGGAGACACCAAAAATATCTTACGAACCACATTGGAATTGAACACGTATACTAGTTTAAAGATGGATTTGTAACGCATACCGTCCAAAAAAAGAAATTCCTGTTGCCGTATGTAACATATGTAGGTACCAAATAGAAGAAACATTGAGATTTGAAGATTGGCTTGATTTTTGCTATTGTGAGGATTTCCCTAAGAGGAAACATTATATTAGCATATAAGTTTCTTTGGGGGGGGGGGGGCTGGGAATCAACAGGCAAATAATAATGACCTCAAAATATTGGTGGTTGGAAGCACTTTCAAATGACTAAATTTCTGTATGTTCCTTAAGAACTGAATCTTTACGTCGATTGTTTCAGGTATTCCAGCGTCGCGTTGATGATTCACAGTACTTTCATCTTTATTGGGATGACTACAAGATTGCCTTTGGTGATCGAATTCAGAACTTCTGGCTCGGAATTAAAAAGATTTATTAACGTCTTTAAAAGTCGCATCAAAACACATTTATTCAAAATTGCTTTTAATCTCTAATTTTTGTCATGTTAAAAGTTTATTAAGTTTCAAAGATTCAAAATTATTTTAATATTTTTATTATTCGTATCAGTGACGAGAACCTCAACGACAGGCAAGATGTTGGAATGACGGTAGATATATTTTTGCCGAATTATCAGTCCTACAGTCAATGTTACATCATATACTATGTTTATTGAAAAACACTATAATAACAATATATGCCTTTATATTCTGTTTTGTCTCTGTTGAAAATAAACTGATTAAGAAATCGATTGTAGATTCTGGTAATTTGTACTTTGGTAATATTTTGTGGATCCAGATAAGGAGCTACCTGTTGTGCAAGAAGAGTAATTTATACCTGTTACGAAGATCTCTCCGGCCAAATAGCTAGTAGACCATTGCACTTATCAAAAATTCAGGCTTTCAAAAGTAAGGCACTCAGTTAGTAACATAAAAACCCGCCATATTACACAGAACCAAATTATTGATTTTATTCTTGACATAATGCACAAACAAAGTGTAAAGATTAGTAACCACATGGATTCGAAAAAAAGATGGAATATTCATAGTCATTTTGAATGCAATCAGACATGTAATTTAAGAACAAATAGTTTTACAAATGTATTACCCAAAAGGAAGATACGGAAGTATCACAGTACAGAATGATATGTACCATACGCAAATCTTCACACACACGCATACGCATACGCACACCCACAACCATGCGTACAAGCACCTACTTACATGCTTGACTAGAAAAACTTCGTCTTAAAATATCATTGTATTGGAATGATTAAACTTTTGTCATGTAAGACAAAAGGGCTTAAAGGTGCTCACATCGTAAGTTAAAAGTGGACAATTTTCCTCTATTCCCCGATTTTAAAAAACGTATAGATAAAATTAATATAGGCTATATTAATAACAATATAGATCACAAACTAACCTATTAAAATGAGCACACATGAATGCACTTCCTTTAATTTACAACATACCAGATCAGGGGTCTCTAGCGTTACTTATGAATATTATGTTGTAAATAGCGTATACCTCAATCATGTAGGTAATTAACTTAAGACTTAAACAGTATTAGCAATAGTTCATAACAAAAGATACATATGTCTAGATACATACAGGAGTTGATAACCCCTTTCAATTTCTTGTATTTCCGTTAAGTAACGATAAAAATAGATAGCACTCGACGTTATTCTAACACATGTCAATAAACATTTGTAATAAAAAAAAATACTATTGGAATTAAACTTTGCTAAGTATCCTGAATCCATGCAACGAATTATTTACTGTACTTCTTTCCTCTCATTCTTTTGTTTTATTCAACAGGTGATTCGCTCATCTACCATAATGACCGACCGTTCATCACACGAGACAACGATAGCGATGACATGGACTATTGTGCGTATAGCTCTGAAAATAACAACGCAGCCCGTTATTGCGACATGGTGCATGGTAGTGCAATAACCTTTTTGTTGTTTAATCATCTCTAAACAATCGTTACTTCTTTTGGAATACTCGCCCACAGTAAACTAATAATTACAAGCAGATCACAGAGATTAAAGTTCGTGCAATCGATGAAGAACCATAAAGACTAACAACGGACAATGTGAATCTACCACAAGAGCAGTTAACAAAATTTTAATAAATAGTTGTTTGTTTTCGTTAAGAGTATATTGAAAATCAATTCTAAACACATGACATGTCCACTACATCCAAATCTAATGTCTTTTTGCCAGTTTAATAATACTTTAAATATGATGTATTCCCTCTACCAACTTATACTCACATCACTTTTTTTTTTTGCCTAAAACATTTTACTGCAGGTCATTTGTAACATTAATTATATTATTAGAGAAAACAATCACGTTACACCATAACATTGAAATTGCGCTATTTAAAACAAATGCCAAGTGGTGTCAAATATTTCTAAGCAAAGCTAAGTTACGGTAACTTATAACTTAATCCATTGAAGGTTCCATTGACAAAGTATACTATCCTAGGCGTATGCTTCCCGTTGTCTTTTTGTTTTAAATTTGATTTCTTGCAAAGTACGCCATTGTCTTCTATTTTCCAAACATTTTTCAATGTTATCATGTACTTAAAAAGCTTAACATATATTTGAAGTAGATATTATACTTGAACCCTACGATGTTGTATAGCCCTAATGTGTGGTTAACACGTGTACTCAGTGACTGTCAGTAGTGTAAGTAGTGTAATAGGTAGAAAAAAAAATCGATTTCCTATTTCACTCCCTTCTTCCTTCTTTATAAGAGTGCGCAGAAACGTCAAGGCTGGATTGTAAAATAAACCGGAGCTCTATGTTTGTTTTACAAACTCGTACGTCAGGTGCACTCTCATATTTAGTGATATGTTTAAGGAAGCAAGTGCCAACAAGATTGAGCTGTTTAAACCTTCCGTATGTATCTATCATCACCAATGAAACGGAGTACGACATTATAGGCAGTGGTATTGATAGCCAGATCGGGGCCCTGCATGGGAAACATGCCAACGCATGCCATAAGTTTGTATTGTTTTGTGTTCCATATGTACCATGCCAATCATTATCCAAGGACCCCGACATTGTAACCCAATTGTCAAGCAATCCCTCTCCTCCCCATGCACCCAGTAACACCTGACCATAACAATCTGCAATGCTTGACCTATACTTTTAACTTCTCGAAGCATCTTAATTCGTTTCCTAAGATATCCTTAAACTGAAACAGACAGAACAATAAGATACATGTATACCTTGAGGTAGCACGTATTCGTTAAAGTCTTTCCTCAAACGTGTGGATGTTCTCAGAATATATTTATTTCCGGAAACAGGGTTACCTGGCATTTAATATATATATATACTAGCAAGACGGAAACTTCCTTATTGCATATCACAATATTCCGCCAATCGACCATTGAACCTACACGTATCCTGTTGGTTACAGTCTTCAGCTTCAGTTTAATATCAACCTAAATTTCCTGGTATACTAATACCTTTGTTCAATATCTACTGACCAAGTAGAGGAAGTGCATTGATGAAAAAAGCACCACAGGTGATTTTGCTGTAAGTCAGCAATGTGTGACAACTTTAGATCATCTGTTGTTGTAAAAAAATTCGAGGCTATTTCTTACCTCTTAATTTAAATACATTTCATTCGTGTTGTCATTCATATTATAACCATTATTCATAATAATGGACTGCCTCCTTGTCCGAGCAGCGCTTGTATCTTTCCTAGGTACAGTGACGATCGGTTTTACTTTGGCAGACGGAACGGTGAGTTCAACATGTTATGATCCTTGTTCTTGTTGCATCGAAGACTTCTTAATTTGTAGGATTTTACTTTCCATCTGTGTGGAAATGAATACCTAATTTAAACATTTGAAAAGCTTATTTTTCTATAAGTTTAAATATCTTCGGATTTTATAGCTGGAAAAAAGTTGTTTCTTTTATCAATATGAATAACATGTTATCATACAACTATAGTTGCAATGCTACAGGCATATAGTGAACAGGGTAAAGATTGAATATCATTGTATTTGAAAGTATAAATTTAAGATTCCTTATAGTTTCTAACATTTTATCAAGCCATTTTGAAGACGATAACAATGGAGGGAATAGCTGCCCTGGAGTCATTGAAACCGTTTTATATCAATTTAGGGGGAATGTGGTTATCGGCCCCAAATTTCTTTTAATTTAGACGTCAAGTGGTCTCAGGCAAATACTGTAAATGCGGTCTACATAAGAAGCCCATAACGCATTTTACTAATGAATACTTTTGCGAGGCTGTTAATTAACCCCGACCAATTATTTATCCCCCCGCTGACGATCGGAGGTGGTCCTTCCATCAGACATGCAAATAGGTAATATATATATAATAATACGTAATATATTTCAAAACGGATATCACTTTTCATTTGCTTTCCAGAAATGAAAGCCTTGTGTATGAAAAACACTTTTTATTTAAAATGATTTGAAAAGTGTAATATATTTTGTGTTGGCAGTTTTGTATATAGTTGTCATCTCTCAGTATAGGCCATGCACGAGAAATCAAAATCATTTCTATTTCTTGAATGAAATTCCAGAAGTTAAAGCTAGGTTTTACAAATACATGGCATTTAAATTTCGTCCTTTTTGAATATACATTTGTAGGAACTATTGCTCAGAAAACTTTCCTGATTATTTCTCAACAAAATTCTGTATAATAAAAGAGACTGTAAAATTTCACTCGCGACACAGGTCGTCATTTAAAACAATATACAGACCGTAGTTATATGTTTTTTTCTCAATAAGTTTGTGTGTGTTGTTTTTATATTGTAGTCATCTCCCAATAAAGGTCCAAACTGGTAAAAAATGATTCAATTTGTAGATCTATTTCAATTGATTTCCAAATATCAATCTTAGTACAACAGAAACATGGTATGTAAACCTCGCTCTCGTTGGACACGCATTTGTACATTTTCTCTTTCAGAAAACAGATAGCTCACTGCTTTTGGATATTCTTGAAAAAGTGAATTTCTATTCTTTTGTTTGAAGAGAATGTTCACTCGGTCGGATAACAGGCTTGCGCAATAGCATATATATTTAGCTTCAATTGAGTTCTGTAACATACAAGTTAATATATAGTGTTTAGCGTTTATCGTTAGATTTTGAATTCATTTTAAAGCTCTTTCCATTATTTATCAAATTTGATTGCGATTTGATCAAACAAAGACATCTGTCTAGAGTTGCTATTTTAAATTAAGACTTTAATTTAAGTTTTATCATAATTTGGAGAAAAAACCAAGTTGTAATCAAAACATTGCATATATATAAACATGAACCCGATACACATAGAGAACACAGTTACTACTGTAAATTTTACACAGTAAAAACTGGGTCGTGCTATAATTCGGTAGCATATGCTATTAGGATTGCAGTAAGAACTGAGGATATGTGTAATTCCTACAAAAATCCAGTTGTTTGGGATTTGTTGGAATTACAAATATCCTCAGTTCTTACTGTAAACTTAAAAGCACATGCTACCGATTTATCAGATTTGTCAGCACGATCCAGTATTTACTGTGGGTACAAAACTTGAGATTTACAGTAGTTAATCTCTGTGTGAATCGACTGATACATAATACAGGCGCATGTATTCTTTCTGAGGCATTTCTGAAAAACATTCACATTAAATGTTCCTGATCCTATTTTGTATATATAATCCAAAACTGACGTGATTTTTCTGCAAGCGACTACATCCTACAAATTGGTCTATTACGACCACAAATGGACAAAAACCGTAAATTAAGAATTTCTAGGAATGACCAAAAGAGATAAAGAAAGAATCGAGAGGGATGAATAACGACAATTTTACGTTTATGGTGATAGCTTTGTTTTCATAGTAAACACCCCTTATGATGAGAATCATTCGCATTAATTTAGTCAAGTCTCATTTCAGGTACTGGAGCAAAAGTACAAAATTATGTTTTCGAAACTTCTTTCATTTCTAATTTGCTGTTTTACACGTGACTGATTTTAATGTGTAAAAGTTGTCTTGAAAACGAAAGTTAGAGAATCAAATTAAGTTCATTATACTACTCACTCATTCATTTATTCCATACTTCTTTGCGAGATATATAACTTTTTCCACTTCAAATTTGAGTCGACTTTATTTAATTATTTATTTCGTAAACTTCTTTTGTTGAGTTCGCAGTGACATAATGTTGGTCGACTAATAATTTTACTCGAATTGCCGTTACTTGATATTCCTCTATGTTATACAACTGTAAATTTAAGTAGAACTTACATTGTTAAATCATTCTTCATTGCAACGGTGATATGTAATCTGCAAAACATGTAAACGTAAATTTACCACAAAAAATTAAAAACTAAAATAAAGAGAAGAGAAGAGGTAGCTTGTTACTGAATTACTTGCTTAACGTGATATCGTGGATAAAACGGTATTCAGTACAATAACAACTCGCTGATTCAGTCTGTTGGAGACACTATTTTCACATTGGTAATATTATTTTTATCTGCAGACGATATTTACTTTTTCCCCAAATCCAACCGAAATAAATAAGGGGTTAATCAACGGTCTAGCGTGCGTTACTCACAGGATTAATGCACGATCGGGAGATAATGCAAGCGATGCACGAGGGCGGAGCCCGAGTGCATCCAGCGATAGCATTAACACCCGGAGTGCATTAATCATGTGAGTAACGCACGCTAGACCGTTGATTAACC
>KN884428.1:108623-121104 GCA_000934455.1 Apostichopus parvimensis
AAATTGTTAAACATTGATCAGCATAAAGAAAATCAGATGTCTGAAGAAGAGAAACTTAGGTTAATTGATATAATTATATTTTTCTCGTTTATTTTGGTAAACTTACTTCAATGAAACTTCAAAGGATTTTAACACATTCGCTGTCAAACATATTATTTTGTAAAAGGAGAGAAGGAAATAAACTCTCTCTGACTGGCCCTTCTAAATGTTCAGAATATACACAAAACAACCAAAGTATATGTAATGATCCCAACGCATTTCAACATGCAACAATTAAAGACTTCTAGACAATTTACGACTGAACTCGATTCAAAATCCTACACAATAAGCTTAACTCAAACCTAGCTGTTATTACCCAAGTAAAGTATAGGAAAGTATTCGCCATTTGCAGGAAACAGGCACAGCAGTTTCATCTAGTACACATGCCCTCATAGTTCACGACTGAAAAAACATGTAAATAAGTAAAGCACGAGTGAAATTGAAAATTTAGGGGAAAATATGTTTACTATATTTATCGCTGATAACATATGCATAATGACTTTGATTCTCTTTTACTTAGAGTAATCAACAACACTTTGTCAGAGCAACTGAAGGAAAAGTTCACGGTGAGTTTTTATTCATTTTCTATTAAAGACGTTTTTTTTCAATCTCCTGTTTATCGTACAATTTCTCATTGATTGATATTTTCATTCCTCATAATCCATGCCAAACATTTGTCACGGCAACATCCGTTAAAATTATTATGATCACTGACTCTCGTGTAATATGAGAAGTGATATATTTTTATTTTATTTATTACTTCCTTCAGTCACAAGCAAGTCAATATATTTCGACCGTAGGAATTAACGACAGTTTGAACAAATCTTCGACAAAATATATTTGAAATTTGTATACAAATGGCATGAGAAGTTCACATGTCAACATATGGTACGGTACACGTTGTAAAATATTAAAGGAGGCTCGGTGGTCTTAAATATTTGTCGATTCATTGCTTCATTTTTTCAGTATTTTAATCAATTTATATAAAAAAATTAAACAGTTATTTATATGTTGCATATGTTATATATATGTTGCAATTTGTGTACCAAACATTAAGCTTGCGCACATATACGTCACACATGTTCCATGATTATTTTCCGTACAAAGTAATAAACCTGAAATGAACTTTCTTGAAAAAGTTGTAATGTCTGAATTGAGATTTACGTTCAAAAGCATATTAGTAATATATTATGTTGTTATGTTTTTCAGAATGTACTTTCATATTTTTTATTGTGTTTTATATCCGATACTAAAATCTTCATTTTCATAACTTTCACTAAACTTTAATTTTCCCGTTTAGTTCAAAATTGACCATCTATTATTTGTTTTACGTTACTACAACTATTTGGAGAAGTGTCTTTGTGAAAAAATGTTTCAGTAGTGTATTGATTTATAAAATATCACTGAATATTCAAGACTAGTGAAGGAATACTAGGCTATATTTTATAATATCAATTGTTATACTATTTTGAAAAACAACCTCATGTCTTACTATTGCAGTCTTGCACTTGATGTGTTAATTAAGTCGAGATGAAATATATGATTTTTTAATTAAACCCATTTTGGGTTTACAAATCTGGATCATTCATGGATAAACTTCTGTCGTTACATGATAACCTAATAATAACTCTTGAAGACAACTGTGTTCTCATGATATCAGAGTCACCATTTGTTCTCCTTTTACAGACGATTTTTTCCTTTATCAACGGCCTGAATACCCAAGAGATTGTCACGAAGTGTTGCATCGTTGTTCATCTACAAGTTCCAGTGGTGTTTATCTCATTAAACCAGACGGCTATGCCGAACCTTTCGAAGTCTACTGTGATAACACCGTAGATGATGGCGGATGGACGGTACGTAGTTCAAATTGAATAATGAATGTTGATGCCAAACATCAGTCTCATATTCTGATTCTTTCGCCTAAGCAAGCAAAGTTTTATAATGTTAGTTTGTATATTTTTCCCTAATCGTTGACGCTCTTTTTAGACCAAACGATTCGCAGAAAATGCTTCAATAATATTACAATGTTTGTGTTTCACATGTGATAAATTACAAGCAAGTCTATGAAAAAAGTCCTTGATCGAGAGCTCAGCTGATTATGATCATGTTTACTTTCTTCTTTTTTTGCCTTTTCCATAAAATTAATGTTAAGTTGATCCCAATGTATATTTCATAACAAAATACGAAGAAATTGTACTATTTAACCCGCTAGAATTAATTTCACTTGTCCTTTGCAGAATTTATCTTAATATGCATATCAAATACTACGTGGATTCACCCCGATGGTCAGCTTCTGAAGATCTTCAAATGAGATTGCTACGTTAATGTTGAATAATCATAATAAAAAAAAACAGAATTTAACTTAATATCTCCTGACTTATGTTCAAATTACTTGTTCTGTTATGCAGATCATACAACGTCGGTTTGACGGAACAATCAATTTTACTCGCAGCTGGGAAGATTATCAGCTAGGATTTGGTTTTCTTTCGAGTGAATTATGGATCGGTAATGAAAGGCTTTCATATTTAACCAATCAAAAGCGATATCAACTCCGTATTGACTTGACGACAACATATGGTTTGTCTTTCAATGTGACGTATGACGCATTCCGAATAAGCGATGACTCTAACAACTACAAGATCGTCAATGCAGATATAACCAACAGAACAGTAGGTAAATATATAGAAATCCTTTGTAGTACGTTAATTCGTTTCTCAAATAAGTCTTGTCTTGTCGAAAGAACTTTCGATATATATGAGGAAATAAGAATTTCAATGGATATGAACAATTTCAAGATGACTAAAATGACACTATTAAAGAGAGTGCTGATACCTTTATCAATATTCAAGCACGTACGGGTTTTAAGTTGACTTACCCCCGCCAAATTTCCTGTTTCTTCTACACTGTGTTTGTTGTGTATACTGTGAATACAACTAACACACTGAACTGAACTTACTAATTATTCCCCATTGTTACATCCTTCTGTACAGTGTATCTGTTTAACTATATCATCTCCTAAGTCTGATCTTCATCTCATTTAGTTTTGCTTTATATCATTGTTGTTTATATAATTTAGTCAACTTTGGCGATAATATCTTTATGAGAACGTAATAAAGTTTTATCAGTTACATTCACATTTGGAGTAATGCTGTCAAAATTGTCAACCAAAACCCAAACCACTGCTTAAAGTTCTCACTCTTTACTTGCATTTAGCAAAACTCGTTATGTTTCCTTGCGAAGTTCACTTAATCATAGCTAATGTTTTTTGTATGTTTTATTCTACTAGTCTTTTTAGATAACTACATCGAGTGGTGTCCAACAAATAAAACCTACAATGAGTGTCAACTTTGCGAGGCTACCTGTGCTGATCCTGATAGTTGTGTCAATACTTCCTGCAAAGGATCTCATTCGTGTGTCTGTCCTGAAGGATTTTTGATGAACGGTGATAACTGCATTAGAATAGAGGACTGTGGATGTTTCATGGAAAGTGAAACAGATGGAGAGAGGGGTGTGTTGTTAAAAGTAAGCATTTTCTTTTAGATTGTGATATCTATTACCATCAGTGTAACAATTTAAATGATGAATTCAAACTGGGGTTAGTGGATTGATTTGAATTTGCCTCCGAACACTTCCAGCACGCACCGTCTTCAACTTGCATATACGCAAATTTGCCTGTAAAGTTAGGAAAACTGATACATCTTGTGTGTGTTTGCAGTATTTCATCAAATCACTCCTTGAAGAAACCTTTTCAGATCCCTACAGTTACTTATGATGAATGTAACGATTATCTTCTTTCCAGGAAGGAGGAATTTACGTCTCTCTAAACTGTGACAAGAAATGTTCTTGTACGGATAATCATCTTTCGTGTGAAGATAGTTATCAATGCGATCCTAACGCAGATTGTGAAGAAAGGAGCGGTCTGTTACAATGTTACTGTCTGCCAGGATATAGCGGGGACGGCACACAGTGTAAGCCTACAGGCGACACAGTCCCTTCTGACTGTAAAGAACTGTACAACAATGGCGAGAGAACAAGTGGCGTCTATGAAATCAAACCCACAATATGGCCTGACTCTCCGTTTGAAGTTTACTGTAACATGTCTGACGGGGGAGGCTGGACGGTAAGTGTGACAGTTTTTCTTAAACCAGTGATCCGTAAGCTTTTAGGTAGACGACACACAAGTCATCCATGAGGACCAAACCACGACCCACCAGAGCCCCATCCTCAGAACGGACGTTCAAAATACATGAAAACTAGCTTGGATTGTGAATATGATGTCCAAAAATAAGTTGAAGATAATCATATTCCACCAACATATATCTGAAAACTCCACCAAAATATTTTAAGACCCACCTTCTATTTCATACCCGTAAGCTCGTTTAAACAACATTGCCGTATGTAGAACACGGGATTAGGCTACCATTAGACGGATAAAGTTGAATGCCTAATTTATTGCCACTGTGAGAGCATTCCCTAAGAGGAATCATTCTCTATGTTGTGTTAGTACTATCAGGAATTTAATTTTAAAAACTTCATAACATTTTACCTATTGGTTGTTCCTTTGGATAAGGTTTGATGTTTTATTTTGTATTTTTTGAACGGGTAATAGTTATGACATCAAACTGTTAGTGGTGGGAAACACTTCCAAATGACTATAAATATGTATGTATGTTCCTTAAGAACTTAATCTTTACGTTGATTGTTTTAGGTATTCCAGCGTCGCGTTGATGCTTCACAAGACTTTTATCTTTATTGGGATGACTACAAGATTGGCTTTGGTAATCCAAGTCGGAACTTCTGGCTCGGAAATGAAAAGATATATAGCTTGACAAACCAAAGACAATATGAACTCCGGATCGACATTGTTGACTACGACGGTAATCCTTACTACGCCAAATACGAGTTCTTTCGTATCAGTGACGAGAACGATAACTTCAGGCTAGATGTTGGCAATTATTCTGACGGAGATGCAGGTTGGTTAATATCTCCCGAATTATCAATCCTATCATATTATTTTCGTCAGTTTGACATCATATATCATGTTTATTTGATAACGCAGTGTTTATAAAGAAGTATTTAGTACTATTTGTATGATATATTTCACTAGACAATCATTTACTAGTTTGTACAAGACGTTTTGCCTTTGATGAAAATAAACTTATTAACTCGATAGCAGATCCTAGTGATTTACTTTGGTAATAGTTTGTTGATCCAATTAAGGGGCATATATCTATTAGGAAGAAATTTTTGGCCAAATAGCTGGACATTTGGACCTACGAGCACTCAAAATCAAGACACCTCAGTTAGTAACATATAAATCCGTCATGGTATACAGTACCTAATTATATCTATACTTCTTTGCATAAGGCACACACATAGTGAAAAGATTAATAACTTATATTCGACGAGATAGACCTAATACTAGCAGTAATATTGTTAATGTAATCAGGCATGTAATGTAGCGACCAAGTATTTTTACAAATCCATTACTCAAAAGAAAAATATGGAAATATCACCGAATAAGATGATTATTAACCCTACGCAAATCTTAACGCATAGGTACACACCCACCCACGCGCGTGCGCACAAACACAAACTTAAGTATGCATATCGTATCATTTCACGGGGCTGAGCTCCTGAGTAGCTCGTGTTAGAGAGTACGATAACAGATCTTGCCCTTGGAGTTGGTTTAAGTAGTAGGCTAAAAATTCTATAAATTAACGATCCGTTCAAGTTGATCTCTATTGACTTTACTTATTTACTCCTTCTTCTATCAAAGTTATGACAACTTCAAGTGATGTAAAACTTGATATCACATTTATTGCTAGATAAAAGTAACGATGAGGAGATTATTCTTGCTGGAATAAAAACCAGCTCTGTCGTATATGGAGACCAGTGAACTCGCCTAGAATAGCTACGTCATAAAAATTATATTGTTTTTGAAGATTGAAATGTAGTTCATGTAAAGAAAAAGGGAGCTTCTTTAATTAAATATATTCCATACTATGACATGACAATAAGAACCCAAATAAACCGTAGCTGTTCTTGAAAAGGAAAGCCGAATCTCGTGTAATGTTACACTGAAACAGAACTGTTCTGCATGACAATTGTCCTCTATTTCCAGTTTTTAAAAACTTATAGATAAAATAAAATTAGATAAAAAGATGAACAAAACAAATTTATTAAAAATGAGCACACATGAATGAACTTTCTCTAATTTGCAAACGGCCAGATCGAGGAACTATTGCGGTACTTATGAAATATCATAATGAAAGTTGCGCATACCTCGACCATGTAGCAGTATTTCTTTCTGTGATGTCATCATGAAAGAAAATTCGTTACAACAAACAAATCAGAATTAACTAAGCGCTTACACAATATTAACAATAGTTCAACAGCATAACAAGACATAATAAAGAGTTGGTCACCTCTTTCCCATCCTTCTTCCTTTTCTACATATTTTCGTTTTTATTAATAATAGAAAATACACGACGTTTAGTTTAACACACGTTAATCAAAATCACAGTTAATAGGAAATATCTACTTATTGAAATAACAATAAGTATACTGATCGATGCAATGAACTAATTTTATAATTTCTTTCTTTTTCTTGTTCTTTTGTGTTTATTCAACAGGTGATTCGCTGACCTACCATGATGACCAACCGTTCAGTACACGAGACAACGACAACAATGACGATGATGATAGATATAGTGTTTACAACCCTGAAACTGACAATGCAGCGCATCATTATGATGGTGCATGGTGGTACATGAATTTTTATGATAAAAATGGTAAAGATTCATCTCTCAACAGTCCCTATGATAGTAATAACTTTTATTGGTATAGCCTTCCAGGTGATTATAATTACATTCAATTTACAGAGATGAAAGTTCGCGCAATCGATAAAGAACCATAAAGACCCACAACGGACTGTATTTAGGGGATAAATACGAGGGGAACCGGTCTTAAATTTGATTTGAGACCGATGATGACGTCATCGAGGAGGCTGAGCGGACCGAGGCGATAGCCGAGGTCCGCTGCCCTTCTCGATGACGTCATCAGAGGTCTCAAATCAAATTTAAGACCGGGTACCCTCGTTTTTATCCCCATTCATAAATGACCCTCACAAATGATAGAAAACGGCATTTTTTCGCTAATTTTTGCTGATCTGTATTTAATTCTCCTTATGCCTCCCTTGATCTTTTTCCTGAATGACGTAATAGTCACCTCATGTAAAACAGCATTTTCTTCCGACGAACATTAAGAGTGAAAAAATACGAATGAAGCAGTGTCGTTTGGTCTTAAATTTTTGTACTTTAATCAATTCAAACACTAACAAATGGAAGGAAATGCAAATTAAATAAATACAGATGAACAATATTCTAAAGATAACATTTTAAAACGTTTTTTTGACCTACCAGGTCAAATTGCGCAATAAACAGGTGCTGACGGTTGTGTGTGTTCTGGAAAGTCCGTAAACGCTATACAGTTATAGGCTAGCAACGTTACCTGTTGCTAACATTCTTTAGAGTAGAACTCGTCTATCCCTGGTCGGTAGATGAACCGTTCAAATAAACGTTTACTGGGCCTGAGAATGAGCAGTTTTTGAAGAGGTTCCGAGCCCCATTGTTCGACAGGTTTGTACTTGTAGTAACCGCAGTGTTATTGCGAGTCTGAAAGATCGCTAGGCCTAGTCCCTGGTCAGTCATGTCGTTACTGCTAGTACTAGTAGAAGCAGTAGTGCTAACGTTATTGTTAGGCTTAGCGACAAGGTTTCTTTTGTTAGTGTCAACATTGGACGCTTTACGCTTCGGTTCTTCGTTGAAGCACCTCGATAAGGTTGCTGACATTGACCTTTTTTGTGTTGTTGAGGAGTCTGTGCAGTAAGAGCGGATACTTGCTTCGCAACGGTGGCCACTCAAAGTTGATATGGTTCTTGAATCAAACCCGCTGTTGCTTAGCTCAGTTATCACTGTAGCACGTATGCAGTGATTGGTGTATAGTTTGCTTAAGTTTGCTGCTTTTGAAATGTCTTTCATCATGTTCCCAAGCTTATTTTTTCCTACTGGAACATTATTGTACCAACATTTTTGTCCTTTGCCTTTTGTAAAAGAGGAATTTGGTCGCTGAAACAAGTGCTCACACTTAGGATTGAGCTTGCTCAAATAAAGCTTCAAAATTTTTACTGGACAATTATCATCCCCTGTTGCATACATTCTCTTCTCTGTTTCGTTGTCCTTCCTTAAGTCCCCAGGGTGGTTTTTTGTGGCTTCATTAAAAGCTAGGGTACAAAATTCCCTATCCTCGTCACCTTTGCAAAACTTGAACGAGTCTTTCTTCAACAGTCGTAGACCTTCTCTACCTCTTCTGCAAAAGTAATACTCTAGGTAAAACCACGTCAATCTTAGGAGACCTTGTGGTGTTCCCACGTCCAAAGCAGTTATCATTTTCTTCAGATCAGCCGCTGCTATCGGAGATTTATGTTGGCTTCTGTCAAGTCCCGCCTTCTTCATTTGTTTAAGAACCCCTCTGAAGACATTGTTAGCACCTTGGAACTCTCTGTCACTCATGATATTGATCTGACAACAGAATGGCTCCCCTGTAAGGTGGCGATGAATCGCCGCTCTTAGTCCTACAAACGATTGCTTAGCGTACATTTTACCATCCTTGTTCCTAACCTCTGCATAAAATACTCTGAGGAGGCAGTTTAGCTCTTCAGGTGGAAGTACCTCAAAGTTGCTTTCCTTTCCCTTTGCTGTGCACCATTCTGAAAAACAAAGAGAATACCATGTAAACTGAGTTGAACAGTTTTGCATTAATAACCAGTCTCGAATCGTATTCGAGACTGGTCCCTTTTCAACTTTGAATTTAGTTTTATCCCCTAATTCATGTCTTTAAAATGCATGAAAATGTTCTTGCTTGAGAAGGCTAAAGATATTGAAGAAGACAAACAAATTATACTGACCTTTGAAAAGTTTTACTCCCCACGTAGTGTTGTAAAGGGTTGCCTTCTCATTCTTCCCTTCAGCAATTTTATCAATTTCTTGACTGCTCAATTTCTTGAACCTGTTTGAAGGACTAGGAGTAGGACTATCTTCATCTAGTGACTCTAGCTCAAAATTAAGCTCAAAATTAATCCCTAAGTCATTCATGTTACTCAAGTATTTAGCTGGATGATTTAAAAAGTACGTACAGTGTGTATTGAGACTCGGTGTGTGTGAAAATATATACAGTACTACTGCTGTAACTAATTGCAAGTAGGCTATATATACTGTACAGTATTCTTTTGCAATTTGGAACATTTCTTTGCCCATAAACATATTTGCATATACTCATGGCAACGTTACACCATGTCTTCATTTCTTTTAATTATGACTTCATGATTGCCACGGCAACAAACCAGTGTTAGTCTAACATTTCGATCCTGAGGCAATTCTCCTCTCTATACACTCGACCAGTCTCGAATCGCATTCGAGACTGGTCCAGTATACAGAAAGTTGGTTTAGGCATTTATGAATAAACTATATCACAAGAACAGTTAACATCAGTTAAAATATATTAATGTATTGGTCCTATGTTTTGTGTATCGTCATGAAAATGCTTTTATCAATAACTCCTTTTCTTTATTTTATAGTTTAGTGTAAAATTAGACAGAATTCCCATTCCATGCAAATGATTGATTACTTTTCACTATGGTTTGTGAATTGCCAACAACATGTATCACCCCCCCCCCCCCCCGTTCTCAATGTTTAGCTTTTGTTATATTCTAAAATCAAAAATAAGAAAGAGAGACCGTCGTGAGTTTAAATCATAAACGAAAAGCCAGTGTATAAGGAAACATGGCGAGACCTTGCAAAGCTCGTGGTTTGCAAAATTCTATCGAAATAAGACCATTATGTCTGTACACCTTTCTGTTCATTAAATTGATATAGCCTTTACCCAAACATGTTTTCAAATACACCTTACCCTAACATGTATTAAAATACGCCTAACCCTAAAATGTTTATATATGTTTTTAACTACTAACCCTAACGTAGTTATATATATTTTTTAATACGCCTAACCTTGATTTATTTATAGTAGTTATAAAATACACCTTGCCCTAACATTTTCCTAAATACATCTTACCCTGACATGTTTTAAAAAACGCCTAACTCTAACATGTTTTTAAATACACCTTACCCTAACATTTATTTAAGAGACGCCTAACTCTAACATGTGTATATATGTTTTCAAATACGGTTAACCCTTACTTATTGATAGTAGTTACCCTAACATATTTTCAACTACGCCTAACCTTAACATTTTTTTTTCAAATATCCTTACCCGGTTATGTGTTTTACCATAACATGTTTTGAGCGAATGTGCTTCAGCATGAAGAAATACAATTTGTTTCCGCGATTTTTTTAGACATGTTTATACGTACATAATGCACATAACTCGGATATCGCCTTCATTTCAACTATGGCGGTAGCTATACACACCTGCTGGTGAGAATCTACAATTACATCCGTCCAGCATAAAAATGAATCCCAAACCATAATTCTGTACTGCGTACATAAACTCAGTTTTAATGAACGACGTACATATGATTTCAAAGAAGGCGCTATGTGATTCTTATTTCTTTCGACTCGGGGCATTTGGGGGGATTTTGGGACGGGCTTCCTGGGCTCCGGTGAGGTGGTCTAATTTTTACTCGACTGAATGCAAGAAAGAAAGCCCCGACTGAGATTTACACCAGATATAATGTTATCCCTCAATAAAGAGTAATATTTTCAACTGAGAATTTGTAAACTAAGATATAACGTTAAAATTGGGAACGCACAGTATTATCAAACCATATAACATTGAATATCTCTAATTTATTGATATAGGTCTAAGTAGATAAAAAGCTTACTTTAAACCAGTGTGCAAAACAACGAGGCTTTGTAAGAATAATGTCAACGTTAGAGCACAGTTCACTATGCAGCGTTAAAAAAAGACACATACCAAACCATCATTATTAGTCTACATGATAGAAAAACTCTTATTCTCGTTTGGGAGATCTCACAGATTTAGGGTTTCCCTAGCAACAAAGATGGCGCATTGATGTGCTCTAACTATGACATTTGCGTGCATCAGTTATTCATGTGTTTTCTTTGTTTATTACAATTTTTATTTGATGAAACAATTGTACAGCTTTAATGATCTTTGACTTTATGACCTTATAACGTCATCAGCTACAGCAGGCTCAACATACTTTATGCACAGGCAATACACCCCACTCGATGATTTTACGTCCATCGGCCTAACGGTTTAGTGGCAAGTTTTGTTGGCAAAAATCTGGCGGCCTTTTAACCTCTATCGATTCCATGACCATTGTGGTATTTTACATAAATGAGTACGAGTAAAACGTTTAAAGTTTGCTATATCAAACATTGGTTTGAAAGTTTGTGCCTTTTTTTTTACAGAATTCCCCTAAATGCTGTTATTATTAACAATTTTAGCTTTGACCATGTGACGTCATCACTGACGAAGATACCACAAGACATGTCCAGGTGCACTTCCACTAAGTTTTAAATTCATCGGCTTCAGGTTAGAGAGAAGCAGGCTACGTGGAACATAGACAAATAAAACTCTAACGCGCCTCACTATGGCACATCACTTTTCGACCTCTACCCCCAAAATGGTAAATCCACTTCATTAGATTGTGTCACACTAAGGTATCCCTCTTCTCGTGCCCATCAAGTTTTAGCTACAAGTCCTGCTACAATTTTATTTAGGTACCTTAAAAATCCCCCTTTTCCGACAAAATGGGACAAAAAGCTCTGCCGTGGCGCACAATAAAGCTAATATACCCTCCTGAACTCGTTCTTTTCCCTCCCCTTGTGCCCCTTTCCCTCTTCCTCCTCTCCTTTCCCTCTTCCCCTTCCCATCTTGTAGTCCCCTCTTCTCCCTGTTCCCTCCCTTTCTGTGACCTAACCGAGTCGCTGAAGAATCAGAAACTGTCCATATAGTCAACCAGAGAAATATTGGCTGACTCTACGACTAGAAGTCACAAAACGTGCTGTAGGCTGCGGCAATAACGTATCGCTTGATAATTGCTGCACAGCGCACCTATTTCATCAGCCAACCCTCGACAAACAAATTGTATTGAACCTGTTATTACGAAACAGCCCGATTCTCTTATTCCATAGTACAGTTGCATACGTAACATGTAGCCTCTGTACAGCTGTATAGGTTATGAAGATTTGTTAACCATAGTACCCTTCACAAACCTTAAAGATATGACAGAAAATGGTTCATTCTGAGGCATAACTACTCTAATATAGGTCTATATAATGTAAGTCTGTGAAGTATCTCTAAAAGGAAGATTGTGCTGATAAATATTGATACATTACAATTTATTTTCTAACTGATTTAGGTAGGGGCCTCAACCTTCACCAGGAGTAAACCTTTG
>KN884428.1:130082-144418 GCA_000934455.1 Apostichopus parvimensis
GAATTGTGGATTGGTAATAAGAAGCTTTCATACTTAACCAATCAAAAGAGATATCAACTCCGTATTGACTTGACGACAACAGATGGTTCGTCTTTTTATGTGACGTATGACACATTCCGGATAAGCGATGACTTTAGCAACTACAAGCTCGTCAAAGCAGAAATAACCAACAGAACAGTAGGTAAATATTTAAAACAAAAAAAATCAGATACGTTTATTCATGTCACAAATAAGTCTTATCTGGTCGATAGAAGATTTGATATTTATGAGGAAATAAGGATTCAGGATTTAGAAGGATATGACAAATTTCAAGCTGACTAACATTTTTACTATTAAATAGTGTAATGATACCTTTATCAATATTCAAGATTTTATTTTTTTATTTTTTAGTTTACTTCCCTTCACCTTAACTCCTGTTTCTACTACACTGTGTGTTGTGTATTATGTGAATAAAACTAACACACTAAACTGAACCGAACCGACTAATTAACTCTCATAGTTACACTGTACAGTCTATACAGCCTATCAGCCGATCTCTGGAGCTATATAATCTTCTAAGCCTGATGTTCATATCATAATTTCAGTTTATTTTGCTTTATGTATTTCATTTTGTCTAATTTAGTCAACTGCCTGTCCAACTGTCTTGCTTAAAAGTGTCCTTAATTTCTATCGTTTCAGTTTGTCCATGACGAAGATCCAGCTAGGATTAATTAAGCCAGGCCTTCTAAATATTCATTTTACGAAATTGTTTTTCATCATAAGCTAGATTAAAGTCAAGTATCATTTCAAAGCATTTTGGCAAAAACTAAAACGATCTTGAAATGTCACAGTTCCTTCTTGCGTGTTAATACTTTAATGCAAAGTGATGTCGTTGTGGAGTAGTAAAACTCAGACTCGGAACATATTCCGTAATTTATAGAAATTGTCAACCATACTCCAAACCACTGCTTGAAGTTCTAACCCTGTATTTAGCAAAATTCGTTATGTTTCGTTACAAAGTTCACAATATGAATAGCTAATCCTTAATTTTTTTTCTTATTCTGTTAGGTCATGTAAATAACTACATCGAGTGGTGTCCAACAAATAATATCTACAACGAGTGTCAACTTTGCGAGGCTACCTGTGCTGATCCTGATAGTTGTGTCAATACTTCCTGTAAAGGATCTCATTCGTGTGTCTGTCCTGAAGGATTTTTGATGAACGATGATAACTGCACTAGAATAGAGGACTGCGGATGTTTCATGGAAAGTGAAACAGATGGAGGGAGGGGTGTGTTGTTAAAAGTAAGTATTTTCTTTCAGATTGTGATATCTATTACCAACAGTGTAACAATTTAATTAATGCTTTCAAACTGGGGTTAGTGGATCCATTTGCATTTGCCTACGACCCCTTCCAAACCGCACTTTCTTCAACATTGAATACACGCACTTTTGCCAATAAAGTTAGGAAACTTATATATCTTGTGTGTGTTTGCAGTATTTCATCTAATAACTACTTGAAGAAACCTTTTCAGATCCCTACAGTTACCAATGATGCATGTAACAATTTTCTCCTTTCCAGGAAGGAGGAGTTTACGTCTCTCCAAACTGTGACAAGAAATGTTCTTGTACGGATAATCAGCTTTCGTGTGACGATAGTTATCAATGTGATCCTAACGCAAATTGTGAAGAAAGGAACGGTTTGTTACAATGTTACTGTCCACCAGGGTATAGCGGAGATGGCACACAGTGTAGGCGTACAGGTGGCACAGTCCCTTCTGACTGTAAAGAACTGTACAACAATGGCGAGAGAACAAGTGGGGTCTATGAAATCAAACCCACAATTTGGCCTGACTCTCCGTTTGAAGTTTACTGTAACATGTCTGACAGGGGAGGCTGGACGGTAAGTGTGACATTTTTCTTAAACCAGGGATCCGCAAGCTTTTAGACCGACGAAACACAAGTCATCCATGAGGACCAAACTACGACCCACCAGAGCCCAATCCCTCAGAACGGACGTTCAAAATACATGAAAGCTAGCTTGGATTGTGAATATGATGTTCGATTTGAGACCCGTAAGCTATAGTTTAAACAACGGTGCCGTATGTAGAAAACGGGGATAGGCTACCAATTAGACGGAGAAAGTTGAATGCCTAATTTATTGTCACTGTGAGCGCATTCCCTAAGAGGAATCATTCTCTATGTTGTGTTAGTACTATCAGGAATTTATATTTAGAAACTTCAAAAAACTTTACCTATTGGTTGTTCCTTTGGATGAGGGTTGATTTTTTTTAAATTTTTTTTATTAACGGGCATTAGTTAAAATATTATATAGTCAAAATATTGGTGGTAGGAAACACTTCCAAATGACTATAATTATGTAATACATGTATGTACCTTAAGAACCGACTCTAATTTACGTTGATTGTTTTAGGTATTCCAGCGTCGCGTTGATGCTTCACAAGACTTTTATCTTTATTGGGATGACTACAAGATTGGCTTTGGTAATCGAAGTCGGAACTTCTGGCTTGGAAATGAAAAGATATATAGCTTGACGAACCAAAGACGATATGAGCTCCGGATCGACTTTGTTAACCGTTACGGTGCCCCTTACTACGCCAAATACGATTTATTTCGTATCAGTGACGAAAACAATAACTTCAGGCTAGATGTTGGAGATTATTCTGACGGAGATGCAGGTAGGGTTAATATCTGCCGAATATCAATCCTTTTCTATTATTTTCGTCAGTTTGACATCATATAACATGTTTGTTTAATAATGAAGTGTTTATAAAGAAGTATGTAATACTATTTGTATGATATAATTCACTATCCAATCACTTACTAGTTTATACAAGCTGTTTTGCTTCTGCTGAAAATAAAGTGATTAACTCGATTGCAGATCTTGGTGACTTACTGTGGTAATAGTTTGTTGATCCAAGTAAAGAGCATATATCTATTAGGAAGGAATCTCTGGCCAAATAGCTGGACCTTTGGACCTTCGAACACTCAAAATCAAGACACGTCAGTTAGTATCATATAAACCCACCATATCATACAGTACCTAATTATGTCTATACTTCTTTGCATAAGGCACACACATAGTGAAAAAGATTTATAACTTATATTCGACGAGATAGACCGAATACTAACAGTAATTGTTATGTTATCACACATGTAATGTAACGACCAAATACATCCATTACTCAAAAGGAAAATATGGAAATATCACAAGGTTAGATGATTATGGACCCTACGCAAATCTTCACGCACACGTACAGACACACACGCGTGCGCACAAACACAAACTTAAATATGCATAAAGTATCATTGTACGGTGCTGGACTCCCGGGTAGCTCGTGTTAGAGAGTACGATAACAGATCTTACCCATGGAATTGTGGTAAGTGGTAGGCTAACAATTCTAGAAATGATCGATTCGTTAAAGTTGATCTCTATTGATTGATTTATTTACTCCTTCTTCGATCAAATTTATGTTAGCAATAAGTGATGTAAGCAAAGATATCACATTTATTTATACCGCCAGCATGCTAGATGAAAGTAACGATGATGAGATTATTCTCGTTCGAATACAAAACAGCTGCAGTCTACATGCAGACATGCGTGCTTGCCTAGACCAGCTACGTCATAAAATATTATTTTAGGTCATGTAAAGAAAGGGGGAACTTCAAGGAGCTTACAGAATAAATGAAATATATTCCATACTATGACATGACAATAGGAAACCAAATAAACCGTAGCTGTTCTTGTAAAGGGAAGCCGAATCTCGTGTAATGTTACACTGAAACAGAACTATTGTACATGACAATTGTCCTCTATTTCCAGTTCATAAAAACTTATATATAAAAAAGATATAGATAACAAAACAAACATATTAAAAATGAGGACACATGAATGAACTTCCTTTAATTTGCCAACGGCCAGATCGAGGAGCTCTAACGGTAATTATGAATATCATAATGAAAGTAGCGCATACCTCGACCATGTAGGAATTAATTTTTTGTGATGTCATCATGAAAGAAAATTCGTTACAACAAACAAATCAGAATTAACTAATCGCTTACACAATATTAACAATAGTTCAACAACATAATAAGCCATACAAAAGAGTTGATTGCCTCTATCCCTTCCTTCTTCCCTTTCTACATATTTTCATTTTTAATAATCATAGACAATACACGACGTTTAGTTTAACCACATGTAATATGAAATAACGTAATTACTGGAATATCATTTTGCTAATTATACTGAATCGAATCAATGAACTAATATTTGAGTTTCTTTCTGTTTCTTCTTCTATTGGTTTGATTCAACAGGTGATTCGCTGACCTACCATGACGACAAACCGTTCACTACACGAGACAACGATAACGACGACGTCGACTATAGTTTCTTTAGCTCTGAAAATAACAACGGAGCCCGTTATTATGATGGTGCATGGTGGTACAGTTATTATTATTATTATTATTATTATTCATCTCTCAACAGTCCCTATGATAGTTATTACTTGTATTGGGGTAACCTTCCAGGTTATTATTACATTAAATTTACAGAGATGAAAGTTCGCGCAATCGATGAAGAACCATAAAGACCCACAACGGACTGTATGGAACTATAGCACAAGAACAGTTAACAACAATTAAAATATATTGATGTATTGGCTCTATATTTTGTGTATCGTCCAGACAACGCTTTTATCATAAATTATGTTACAAAACATGCTGAAATTTGTTCTTTTCTTTTAAGTTGAGTGTAAAGTGAGACAGAATTTCCATTCCATGTAAATGATTGGTAACTATGCACTATGGTTTGTGAATTGCATACACAATTTTTCCTCCCCCCCCCCCCCAAATGTTTTCAATGTCTCAACTCTTGAGTTCTGTTATTTTTCCAAACGCAAAAATGATAAAAGGGAGACAGTTGTTAGTTTACATAATAAACGAAAAGCCAATATATAAGCCAACATGGCGAGACATTTCAGAGCTTGTAATTAGACCATTATGTCTTCTGTATACCTTTCTGTTCAATGTATTTGTTCAGCATCCCTCAAATCGTCACACGTTTATAGTAGTTTCTAAATACGCCTAAGTCTAACATGTTTATAGTAGATTTCTTTTTTAAATACGCCTAACCCTACCATGTTTATATATGTTTTTACATACGCCTAACCCTAACTTATTTAGAGTATATTTATAAAACACACCTTACCCTATTATGTTTATAAATCCGCCTCACCCTAACATGTTTAAAAATACGCCTAACCTTAACATATTTTCAAATGACTACGCCTTACCATAACATTTTGTTTTAAATAGCCGTACCCGATCATGTGTTTAACCATAACATGTTTCCAGCAAATGTTAGCAATACAACTTGTTTCCGCGATTTTTAAACATGTTAATATGTACGTTATGTACATAAATCGTATATCGCCTTCATTTAACTAATGAGATAGCTATATACACTCCTGTTGGTGAGAATCATCATAAAAATGAATCAAAAGTCTGTACCGAGTACAGAAACTCAGTTTTAATCAACGACGTACATATTATTTCAAAGGAGAGGATGTATTTTTCTAATTTCTTTCGACTTGGGGCATGTGACGGGCGTCCAGCTGGGCCCGGTGATGTGGTCTCATTTTTACTCGATCGAATGCAAAAAAGAAAGCCCCAACTGAGATCCACTTCGACCAGGGTTCTACTAGTCAATAAGATAGGGTGGACATGGAGGCCAACCACTACAGAATACCGACTTGTACTTTATATCTATAAAGTCCCATTTACCAACCATTATATTCTCAAAAGGGGAAGGGGACTAAACTTATTATATATTTCTGACCACCATCCCCACGCCCCATACATCTGAACACTGTCTACGGATCTGCTTCCGATTGACGCTGAAGGTGGGAACATGACACCCAACAGCCTTACCCCCCACCCCCTCCCCCACTTCTCACACAAAAACACCTCCAATTGCGCCAATGATTTTCATTTGGTAGGCCTACATTTTCATTACGGAGTCATTATGTGATATCTGAAATACTGAAACAGTTTCACATGCACATGCATGCCGAATGCCAAATTAGTAGCTGGGCTACGTTTATATCACGAAACACAAACTCAACATCCCCGGAAAAACTAAATGCGAGATATTGCACGAAATCGTATCAAGGAGAGGTGGACGATAAATATACATTTAGAGATCCTTTTCACCCAATATCACTATTCCACACTCCATAAATGTAAGCTTCCTTTCATTTATTAACCACACTCTGTTAATGCTTCTATATGGTTTACCAGATAATCAGCTTCGATTGCTTCAGCGAACACAAAATACAGCAGCCAGAATCACCACACGCTCAAAGAAGTTCGACCACATCACTCCTATTCTTCGGCAACTGCACTGGTTACCTGTTTCCTACAGGATAAACTTCAAGATCATCCTGCTCACATATAAAGCCCTGCATGGATTAGCACCAGAATACACGAGTAGCATGATCAGTCGGAAGACCACCACCCGCTCTCTCCTAACCTCAAATCAGCTAATGCTCCATGTAGGCCTACCTAAGTGGAAGCTCAAGTCAGTTGGTCAACGATCGTTTTCTAATGCCGCTCCTACTCTTTGGAACTCATTTCCACTGCACATCAAGTCGGCACCCAACGTTAACATTTTCAAAAACAGACTCAAAACTTATCTATTTTTGACTGCCTTCCCTGAGCACTATATAGCGCCACTGAGCATTGGTATTCCTCTGTATATTGGCGCTATAAAATTTGCATTTATTATTATTATTAATGACATACATGTGTTCACGCAGACAGGTTACACAGACAAAAGAATACCACATTTTTTATGATGTTATACTTCAATAAAGAGTCATCATTTCAACTAAAGATTGGTAACTAAGATATACGTTAAATTTGAGGTATAGCATAACTTTGTCAACTCATATAAACCTTGTAACTCTTGAAAACTACGAATAGCTAAATGGTACTTGTTATAAGTAGATAGACTACTCAAACCAGTGTGTAAATCAACAAGGATTGGTAAGAATAATGATAAAGTTTAAGCACAGTCGATCACTATGCAGCGTTAAAGGAGACACCGACTAAACCATCATTATTTATAATCTTATTCTCGTATGGGAGAACCCCAGCCACAAGGCTGGCAGATTGATGTCGTCTAACTATGACATTTGTGTGCATCAGTTATTAATGTTCTTTTTCTCCGTCGATTACAATATTTATTTTCTGTAATGGGAATGGTTTTTTTAAATGCTGAAACTAAACTACTGAGGATATTAATAACGTATTGATGAAACAATTGTACGGCTTTAATGATCTTTGACATTATGATCCCATAGCGTCATCAGCTATAGCAGCCTCAACATACGTTATGCACAGGAAATACACTCCACTCGATGATTTGACGTCCATCTGCCTTACGGTTAAGGAGCAAGTTTTGTTTGCAAAAAGTCTGGCCACCTATAGTGACCTCCACCATTTGCATCAATGTTATGGTATTTTACATTAACGAGTTAATCGTTTTAAGTTTGAACTATCAAAGAATTTTACAGAATTCCCCCCAATGCTATAATTATTTTGTATATTACCTTTGCCCTGACGAAGGTACTGCAAGACATGCCCACCCCAGTAAGTTTTAAATTCATTGGCTTCAGATTCACGAGAAGCAGACTAGGTGGTACACTTCTTGTTCATACACAGACACATAAAATCTCGCACACGCATCACCATGGCACATCACTTTTCGCCCTCTACCCCCAAAATGGTAAATCCACTTCATTTGTGTTACACTACATGTCCCTCCTCTATTGCCACTCTATTGCCACCAGTTTGAGTTACAAGTTCTACAGAACAACAGTTCTGAACAACAGAAGAACAACAGTTCTGCTACAACTTTTATTTAGGCACTCTTCAAAATCCCATTTTCCGACAAAATATGGGACAAAAGGCTCTACCTTGGCTCACATTAAAGCTAGTCTACCCTCCAGAACTCCCCATTTTCCCTCTCCTCGTTACCCTTTCCCTCTTCCTCTTCTCCTTTCCCCTCCCTTCATATAGCCTTACAAGTCTCTGAAGAATTAGAACAAAAATTCTACAGTCAACCAGGAAAATATTGGCTGACTCTACGATTGGAAATCAAAAAAACCTGCTGTAGGCTGCGAAAATAACGTATCGCTTGATGATTGCTGCACAGCGCCCCTATTTCATCAGCCAACCCTCAACATACAAATTGTATTGAACCTGTTACGAAACAGCCGATTCTCTTATGCGATAGTCAAGTTACACAACGTATCAATAAAGCCTTTGCACGTACAGCTAACTGCACAGGTTATTGAGATTTGTTAACCATAGTAAGCTAACCCAAGCTAACTTCACAGACAGTAAAGGTATGACAGAAACCGTTAACATTAATTAATAGTAAGAGTTAAATTGGTATCGAAATGGCCGCTCCAGCCAAACCATGGGAGAAGATGGGTCAGAACAACAGAGAGTGTTGTCAACAAGGTGGAAGCAACATGTAAGTGCCTAACCTCGAAGTCCTTGGCTTACGTTAGCCTAACAACAACTCAGGCAGGCCCAATACAAATATACTGTATCAATTTGTATGCCAAGCCTAGGCTTATATACTATTTAGGCCTAGGATATAACTTTAAGTGATGCGTGACTTAGTCCCACTGTAGACCTAAAACTGCCTGATTGTAATTCTACTAGGCCTTGTGATTTCTACTTGTCCTTATAGAAAAACAGTTTTGGAATGAAACAGCCGTAATATACTCAAAACTGGCCCAAAGTTAGTAGGCCTAGTTAGTACTAGTTGTATAGTAATTAGTATCTGCATATATTCTAACGACATGCTACAGTATGCTGTACAGAAGACTAGGCATAGTAACTGTGTTCTACAGACCACAGTGCTAATGTATTTGCTGGTTATAAGGTAGGCCTCAGGTGCCCACTGCTGTAAATGTTATCAAAATGTGGAAATATTTCCTTCATGGTTAATACTGTAAATTGGGCATTAATACCATGTAGGTCTAAGCCTTTTCCCCAACAGAAAATTAATCACAGGTGTTATTATTTTTTTTTAATTCTCCAGTGCAGTTGGTAGACACTTCAATTCAACATGGTAACAAAGATTCACACTATAGCATGTCCTATACAACTTGGCATAAATCAGTAGGAACCTTCATGAAAATGAAGGGGTTTGACAAAATACATCCTTTCTTAAAGAATGAACAGTACTTAACTTCTCAAATTAATGTTGTTCCATGAAGAATATTTGCATTTGAAGTGTAATGCATCTATCAATGTGATCAAAAGAAGCCTGTGCAGCTTTTCTATGTACTTATATCAGAGTAAAGCTAAGAAACAAATTTGAATAGAGCAAGAAAATCTAGGCTTGAAACTTTCGTTTTACAACTAATAAAAAATATTACAGAAGATGTTTCAAGAGAAATACTGTTTTCCCATTTTCATTGTTAACAAATTGGAAGCTACTGTAAGTATGGGAAATTATGAACAAATCTGGCAAAAAGCACAACAATTTTGGGTTAGAACAGGATTGAACCCAGTGTCCTCAGGATTGCAAAGTCCTATGCCCTACCAATCTACACACATTTTATTACATGTGGAGTTTTGTTGTTCAATGCAAAATATTCAATACTATGATCTTGTTTTGTAGATATCGCTGTCTCCCGCAGCTTGATGTTTAAGGCTGAATGAACCCTGTAACAAAGTGATAGATGTAAACTTATTTATAATGAAGTTGTTATACAGTACATGTATACAATACTTGTGCTGTAACATGCTGGTCATTGATTCTTATACTTTATCGTTCAACAGTGGAATGTCAAACTTTCAGGCAGTAGACAGAGGTTCTCTTCCGACTACTGGAGCAGGTACCTTTGGTCCTGCCCTACCGTCAAGGAATGGCATAGCTACCCAGACGGGGGGACCATTTTATGGAACGTTAAACAACAGATTCGGAGGTTACAGTAGTGGTTATAACTCCTACGGCTACGGCTCTCCCTACAGTAGTAACTTTGGTAGCATGTATTCACCCTATGGCTACAGCAGTAATATGTACGGTAGCAGGTACGGTAATGGACAAGGCTACAATGAATTTGGCGGCCCCGAAGGCTACAGTCGGTTTCTGCAGCAAGCCGAGGAGAATAGCCGTCCGGCCTTTCAGTCCATCGAGAGCATCGTTCAAGCATTTGCCTCTGTCAGCATGATGCTCGACTCCACGTTTCAAACTGTCCACAACTGCTTTCGAGCGGTGTTAGGGGTGGCTGACCATTTTACCCGACTGAAAGTGAACATGGCTAGGATACTGTCAGCGCTGGCAATATTTAGGTTTCTCAGATATACCTATCACAGACTTCTAGAAATGTTAAGGCTCAGACAATCTGGCTTTGCAGAGGAAGTATGGAAGGAAGCTGCGAACAATGCTGTGTCTATACCGGGCGCCCCTAACGGACCCGGAGGTAAAGCATCGCCCTCCTGGCCCATCTTCATGTTCTTTGCGGTGGTGGTCGGGGGACCCTACGTCATATGGAGACTGCTGTGCAATGGAGATGGAGCTAGTCTAGGTAAAGCAGTATTATATTGTATTTGCACCATTTGTGTTCCTAGATATTTCACTGTATTAGTTTAATTGACACAGTCATAAATCACATGGTAACTGTTGTTAAGAAATTAACTATAAACTTGTATTTCCCATAATATTTGGTTGTAACCCCGCATGCAGCATTGTGATTGAGGTAGTGTATGTAATATTTACATTTAAATGGATAGTCCATAACTCGTTCTTAGGAAATAGCTATAGTATGTGTGGTTACAATCAGTTTAGGTAAAGAGAGCCATTAGCTGCTTTGTAATCCCGTACACAACTTCTAAATTTGTCCCACAAAGAATTGACACTGTACAGTTGTACATACATATTCATGTGTCAATTTGTAAGTAATTTCCTCATTACATAAAGTGCAAATTACAGTTTTGAGATGTTTAAAAAGTAAAGAACTTGACCAACTCAAGACTATTTAATAGGAACATAATGCAGACAATACAGTACTACATAGAATTGCAGAATAGTCAAATATATAAGTCAAATACATACAGGACATGTCATGGGGAGAAGGAGAGTTGGGGGGGGGGGTGATGGAAGTGAAAAGCTCCTCATCAAACATGATTAATGTCTTGCCATCAGCATATATTCTACTTGACCACTGGTTCATCATTTGACCAGACAGACCTGCTCTCCTATTGGCATGCAGAGTCAATAGGTTTGATTTGCCGTACTTACAGGAACTGTTATTTACCAAGAAACTGAGGTGTACAGTAATACTTGGTTGGATATATGGCACATGAAAGACCTGACATACACCTCTGTGACTTCTCTTCTCACTGACCCTTCCAGTAGAGATGCAGTTTTAAGTAATGATCCCCATCAACTAACAAAGTAAGGCTTAATTAGGCAACTAGAACAAATTACTTGTAATCCCAAGTTTATAGTCTCCTTTCCTGCCAATAATTTCCTTGCTTCGGTCCAGAAAATTTACTGTCGGCTTGTTTGCAAAAACATTGCGATATGTAGGCTACTGTACTGAACCCTGTACTGCTCGGATTAATTCACATACACTTTATGCAGATTACTTACATACTGTAGTTATGCATACGCTCTATCCTTGTAAATCCTTTTTTAGTTTCAATCTATGGAATGTAAGGATGTTATAACATTGTTTACTTGAATTAGGTTGTCAGTTGTTTTCATTTGGTATGCTGTGTTTACTGTTAAATGCATTCAGGGACAGATGCTTAAAACAATAACATGTGTACAGCAGTAGTCATTACCCTTCCTCTATCTATCGCATCATCTTTCTTCTTGCAAAGTTCAAAGTACACTCTGATACGAATTCAGTCTGTTGTTTACAAGGACGGTTGTGCACAGTACTGTACAGTACTACAGGCATACAGTAATTACAGTATGTTGCATATGGTGCAGTACAATAGAATAGAATGCATTGCAGACTGGTACTGTACAGCAGCTACATATTATACTAAATGTGTTGCATATGTTACTGTATAGTGCAGACAATCACATGTACAGTATACAGTTGAGTAATTACAGTACGCTGCACATGGTGCAGTACAGTAGAATAGAATGCATTGCAGACTGGTACTGTACAGCAGCTATATACAGTATTATACTAAATGTGTTGCATATGTTACTGTACAGTGCAGACTATCACATATAGTAATTACAGTATGCTGCATATGGTACAGTGCAATAGAATAGAATGCATTGCTGACTTGTAGACTTGCAGACTTATACTAATATATGTGTTTTATATGTTGCTTTACAGTACAGACATACAATAATTACAGTATGCTGCATATGGTGCAGTACAATGTAATAGAATGTATTGCGAACTTGTAGACAAATATTATATGTGTTGTATATGTTGCTGTACAGTACATACATGTACTTAATTACAGTGTGCTGCATATGGTGCAATGCAATAGAATAGAATGTATATATTGCAGACTTGTAGTATACAGCTCAGCTATATATTGTACTAGCATGTGTTTTATATGTTGCTGTATCATGTAAAATCATGTACTGTAAATTACAATGCACTAACAGTTTTCAGTAACAAGTTTACAGTGTACTTAGTAAAGTACAGGACAGTACTTACTGTACATGTATCTACAGCCTGACTTAGTGAGGTTTCTAGACTTTAATTGCTGTTGGCAGAACTTGTTAATCTTGTCAATTGTTCTAAATTAAACTGTACACTTGCATGGGGAAGGGGGTGGGGGTGGAGGATATTGTGTCCAAGGATTTCCTGGAAAACATACATGTATACTTATTTTCATTACTTAGAACTATGTTGGCCAGTTTCATAACAAACACGGATTTACAAACATTCATAATGTCACCAATACTCTATACAGTACGTCAGGGTACATTTTCAATTGTATTACTCAAGTTATATGCAATCAACCATTAACCCAGGCAATTATTATTATTGTACTGTACAGTTGGCTGCTTTAGACTTGGTATGCAAATTTCTCAGAATTCTTCACCAAAGATTTATAGTGTACTGTATAACAAAAAATGAGCAATGAACATGTTTAAGTTAAGAATTTACCATGTGTAACTACTGTATTAATAAGCCATGTAGCACTGTGCCTATACAACATATAAGCAATATGGATGAAGAAAAGTGATGTTTAATCGTGATAAGTAATTATAACATAAATATGAGTATGTGTTTACAACGAAATGTTGCGCTCTCAGACTCTGACAAATTTAGCCTTAACTTATGTTAATACTCAGACAACTGCAAGGAAACCTTTCATTCCCTTAAAAGCATGATTTAAATAACTACAAGTAATCACAGTACAGTATTTAACATGTGATTATTATGCTGCTGCACATGCAGGTGTTCCAGAGTGGGCCAGCGGAGAGGAAGACCACGTAGTAGCCAGAGCAGAGTACGACTTTGACGCCGATCGTCAGGATGAGGTCTCCTTCAAGGCAGGCGATGTCCTTAACCTCGCACCCAAAGGTTTGTCAAAAATGAAACATCCGAAAAATGAAATGATTTTTAGATTGATTTACATTTCCTATTTGTCCCTGAGACTTATATGATTCCATGAACTCCATAAACTGGAAGTGTAGCAAACTGTACTGAATTGTGTGTACTCTTGCAATACTTTGCCTCATGGGTGTTTGCACTAAGTAGTTAGTACTGTACTGATACTACTGGGTTCATTTTGGAAATCTAGTATGTAGATTATAGTGTAAGTACATGCCCTCTTATATGACTCCTTGAACTCCATATACTGGTAGTGTAGCAAACTGTACTTAATGGTGTGTACTATTGCAGTACTTTGCCTCAAGGGTGTTTGCACTTAGTAAGGACTGTACTGATAATACTGGGTTCATTTTATAATTCTAGTACATGTAGATTATAGTGCCAGTAACATGCCCTCTTGTATGATTCCTTGAACTCCATATATACTGGTAGTGTAGCAAACTGTACTTAATTGTGTGTACTCTTGCAGTACTTTGCCTCATAGGTATTTGCACTTAGTACTGTACTGATACTACTGGGTTCATTTTAGAATACTAGTACATGTAGATTATAGTGCAAGTACTCACTTTCTGGGCCTGTTACTGTAGTGGTATAAGTTTTTACTCATGTACTTCCCACGAGTCATTTAGTGTTGACGATCTTTGCATCTTTATCACTAGACTATAGTAGTTATCTCCTAGGTGTCTGCACTCACTATTGAGAAATGAAGGTAAGG
>KN884429.1:27500-37706 GCA_000934455.1 Apostichopus parvimensis
TCTGTTATACGGTACAGTTATTCATACCTGCTGAAGCAACCATAGAAAGAAAACGTAAAAACGGGCTGGTCCCTTTTCGATATTTTTCCTTCCATTTACCCGGGCGCTGGTCGCTGCAGGGTCTCAACAGAAGCTGGTCTTCGAACAAATTTTGGGCTGGACCCAACCATCAATTAAATTGCGACGAATATTTTCGACTTCTTTGGCGAATTCCTATAAAAACGTTCGGTGTTTGGGATATACTTTTGTGATTTTTACTTCATACTTCAAGAGAATCCTTCAGGTAAGACTAATTTTCATGACTCAAATTCTTATAAGATTATAATGATCAAAACAAAATAATCAACATCTGACGAAAGTTTGGTAGCAAATTTTAATTGTGATCATTTAATGACAATACAGGTATATGAATATGATCATGCACTTACCATGTACACACCGTAAGAAAGGTTTCAGCCATAAAGTGACTCTATCAGTTAATATTACCAACAAAAAAGTATTGCAATCATGAAACGAAAAACGAAATCTCACATTGCGATATTTCAACTGCTAATACGATATAACTTGTTTAGCTTCTTGATGTATAATTGTGCTTATATTTAACAACTTACCAAGACCGCCTGTTTGGGCCTCTGTAGACTATCATGTTTGTATTAAGGCGTATCGGCCTGTATGCCTATAGCATAGGCCTATCTCAGGCGGGGGGAAAGACGGAGAGGGCGAGAAGCAGGGGCGTATCAACTGACCCTGGGGAGGGTAAGCAACATATTATCTCTTCCAGGAGAGTGGGTCTAAAGGAAAAGGTGCCCCCCCCCCGTCCCTTCGAGATTTTGTTGTTCATGTGGAGGGTGCTTAGATTTAACTGTTTAGGTTGTACCTGACATACGTATTGTATATTTATGTACTGTTCATCAGGATATCTTATATTATTCTGTTTGCCGGTGGAGCCTGCATGACCCCTCTTCAATATTTTTATAGAGGTAACCCCCCCCCCCACTAGTATACTGTGGTTGCAACCCTTGCCAGGAGGGGACAGGGGTACAAGGGGTGAGATAGATGTAGAGCTATACGACACGATGCCATGTCAGATGGTGTTGACAAGCACATTGGTGAAAAGTGCGTTGCGTAGAGCAGGAACTTAATCTCCTTAAAACCAATAAATGCAATATTTTAACAATCCTCAACCCAGCTAACTAAGAATTATATGTGGGTTAAATCCATTTAAAAATACTACTAGTGAGCCATTGCAAGAGTTTAAATCCTATTCAAAAAACAACACGAGTTATTGTAATTGACTTCAGATTCGTTTGTAAATGTTTTAGTGTTCATCCCATCCATAAACGTTCAGTTCCTGATAGATGGTTTTCGATGAATAAAATAACAAATTATGCTTTCAGTTAGTTTATTCAAATGGTCAATATATTGTTTACACAACTTATACAATACAAATCCGGGTTAACAAGAATTTGCCTGTTTTTATATCATGTTACATGTATAGCTATATATGCAACCACGTTTATATGAACGATGACGTTATGACATTGGAACGACATTAGAAACATGATTCAAAACACGTATGCTAAAGCTTAGTCATCATAGAGAACATTAGCCGGGGTAGGCTACATAAATAATGTTGCGTCAGGTTAATGTGACAACCTCGTCATCCCACTAGTCTTTACTACTTACTAAATGTTTCTAATGTTTCTTTTAATATAAAAAACAAAAGGGTTCATTTACCCGCTTGTCTCAAACCACTAGTGACTGTACCCGGCGGTGGGGCGGGGGTGGGAGGACTATAAATCTAAACCCTAACTCAGACCAACACGTGTATGTGACTGTAAGTGCTTTCGGCTATGTTGTATACGCACTACGTAGATACTGTTGTTGGTTAAACGACAGTTGTATATAGGCTATTATACATTGATATGTTGTACGTACTACGTAGATACTGTTGTAGGTAAAACGACAGTTGTATATAGGCTATTATACATTGATATACAAAGTTCCTGCTTTTAGGATCATCGAGGAACTGTCTGGCTGTATACACTTCCTGGTTGACGCAATAACACATCACACGTATATGATATGTAATACTCATACTCAACACACTGACAGTGTTACTATACGCGTATCGTAATTAGTTAATATTTTACCACTTTCGATGTGCCATTATACAGAATCAAAACACTATATAGAATATCATATAAAGTTGTAATTGCTATGAAATATGACGAAATTTTTACAAATTCATTGGTGTCAAAAGTTTTGCCTATGCCTGTATTAGAATGTAAAGTGTGTATTTTAGGTAATTACTGAAAATAAAGAAAAACAAGGAGAAACAACGAACTTTGTCTAAGGAAACTTTACCGCCTAAAACACTCGGCCTTTAAAAATATAGCGGATATAACTCTTTGCTTTTGTACATGTTTATGTTGGGGGAGTTGACATTTACAAACAAAATTGTAGGATTTTGCATGAATGCATAACAATTTATAGATAGTTCGATCATTTTAGAGATCATAGGGAGTTTAACCACCCAATATGCTAGAATGTCAAATAATGGTCACCCAAATGTTCAAACTGTTCTACGGACTTTATTCGTTGCTTGATCTTTATATGTAAACTTTCCCCCATTCGTAAGGCATTAAATTGTCAACTTTAACCATCTGAAAATATGACAATACTATGAAATCTTTGCACTTCTGGAACTGAGGTGATGTAGAGAATATTGTATCAAAGGTTAGCAAGTCATCAAGTTGGAGCCAATAGGTTATATACTCAAGACATTCCAAGTTCGGATATGAAATTTGATTCTATAGCAAACAGGTGCTGGTACAATGAGGAACATTCAGAGAAAATAAACATCGTACACACTCTGGCTACAATAATAGTTCGTTCTATGTTTTGGTTCATCCTTGCATGGTATATTCATTGGTGTTCGCAGAACTAAAGCAAGCCCTGTCAATATAAATGGTTTACATTAGTATCCCTTTAACTGTCTTACTGCATGTTTTGTATTCAAACCAACATTCCAGAGTCACGCGTTTACACTAAAAAATTACATTTTCTGGTTCGGTGAATGGATTGATATACATCCAATATTATAAAATAAATTAATATATGCACTTCTTTCTCCCCCTTTCCTTGTCAACCATCGGGCTCCTTTCCTCCACCCTTCTCCTTCCCTCCACCCTTCTCCTTCCCTCCACCCTTCTCCTCCCGTCCAACCCTCCCTCCCGTCCACCTCTCCCTCCCTTTTACCCCCTTACTTCGACACAAACAGACACAAACAGACACAAACAGACACAAACAGACACAAACAGACACAAACAGACACAAACGCTGGTGAGGCGGTTATATAGTCTGCTATCCGCTTGCGCCTGGAGAGAGAGAGAGTCCGAATCTAGATGGACACTGCAATGTCTTCTTGGGTGTAATTAACAAGGAAATACAGATGTAGCAACTTTATTTGTTCCTTTAACAGAATAAACAGACATTGAAAGGAATAGATCGAACTGGCTTCTCTCTGTATAAGTTAGAATTCTACGTACTATTATCGATCTACTTAGAAGTATAAACAGGAAAACGTTCCTATTCAAGTTGTCTACTGATCTGTATATAGCGACCGTGATTTTTGGCATACAGCCACTGTAGGCAAGGACATATTATTAGTCATCTTGTTAGTGCCAAGGAAACGGTGGCACCATTGTTGTAGTCTAACTGTTAGACCGTATCGTTGGGTGAAGAACTCTTTATATGTGTTCTATTTATAGAACAATAGACTCTGAAGAAGACCCTGTTAGGATCGAAACGTCAGGCCTTCTTATACTTTTACATATTCTATGTATAGATGATATACATAGTATATTACAATAGGGCGATCAATCAAAACAAACTGCAGTTGAATGATTGAGTAGAGAACAGCAGGACAGAGATATAACTAAAATAATTTTGCAAGACAGTCAAAAAATCTTTATTTTGGACATATATATTGTCACAATTTCACGTGATTAAGACTTCCAGTTCCATTTCCCAAGTTTCAAACACATTAAGCCTGAGTGATTTCAATTAAAAACCAACTGACATACTTTCCGAAACCACAGGAACTCGAATTATGTTCAAGTCAGTCGGTGACGGGATGGGTGTAGGGGTGGGGGGTGGGTGACAAGGCTGATCCTGCAGGGTGGCAAATTGATAAAGCAGTATAAAAGAGGGGAAGAGGCGACTGTACTTCCTCTAATTGCCTGACATTTTGTGACATTTTGTGTATAAGGTTTTGTTAACTTAAACTTTACGTAAAGTACAACATTCCAAATTAAGCCTAAAGTACATCAGTTTTGGTCCCAAATTTTAGCTTGCTAAATATCTGCTAGACGATTTCATAAGTGTTTTCCTTGTAAATCATCATCATCATCTTCAAGTTATTCCAGACATTGAGGAATGTAAATAAATAGACATTAAAATGTATCATTGAAGGAAAAAAACTTTGAAGGTGGTAGTGAAATGCCCTTTTGAAATTGGAGCATGTCTGACCATTATTAGATTTTCTAGCATATTTGGGGATAATACCGGTGACTTTTTAATATAGCTGTGTATTCCGTTCCGATAAGTATTCTTAATGGCTTTCCAGGACAGCAACTCTCATGTAGGTTCAGCAGGAAGCCACAAGGACAAGTTAAGTTCCCGGCATGTTGGTATACTATAGAAATTGACGGAGAAATAGCAAATATAACGGTATAGGATATGACGTCTCAGCAAAAGAGAAACAATTTGATACTGTAGTAAAATGAAGTGTAGGCTGTAGCATCTGATACTTTGGAATGAATGTATGCGTGTCACTGTCTGTCAGTGTTTCAATTGCTCCGTGTGTTTCGTTCTAATCCTTTCGTCAAGTCTTTCACTTTTATTTGTGACTTGTTTTCCACTGTTAATATAGTTTCATATTAGGTGCCAATCACAAAGATATAGCTTTGGCCAACTAGGAGAGTAATTTCGGGTGCGTTAATGAATTATGTAGATCTGCACAACTGCATCAGAAATATCGAGTCTCTAAAACTTAGTTGATGTGTGACCATACTTTCAGATTTACATGATAGGCTATACACATTGGGCATAATTTTGCATTATCTTTTTTTAGTTTTTTTTATGTCAACGTTAATGTTGTCCATCATCGTTGATGAAGTTAGTTGTAACTTTCTGATAACATCGAGATGAAAAAAATCACGACGTTTATAACAACGCTCATAATTACGTAATCGAAAACGGTGACTAAAGATTGTGCAATTCCAGATTTCCTTGTAATAAAGCCATACTATAGTCTTCAGTTGTAGACGGTTACCCAACGTTGGCAGAAAGTTGCAACCTTCAAACCGCGGACGAATGCGTAACTGTACCGTAGGCTCACTTTCTTACTTAGTCCATTATGGTAAACCATATATAATAATGAGTCCATAGTTATATAAAATATTATGCTTACACAATTAAAATAAGTGGCCTTAGTGCCGTCTTACTTTTTTCTCTGATGAACGAATTGTGGTTAGCCAAGGAGACAAGTTGGCTTGCCAAAGAAATCTAGGTCGAAAACCTTTTAAGCACAGCGCCCTCTGTTACCCCAAGAAACTTGTGTAATACCCAAATTGGTGAATTCGCACTATACCAGGTAGGCTTGTTGCGTATTCTAGACCAGCATGAGTCTTACTGAAGTCCAGCCGGAGGTTTACTCAGATCCAGTATATTACGAAATTTAGACATTGTTCAATATAACCGTTGGAATGTGCTAGGAAGAATCTTGCCTTGTTGTTCGGGATCTCTCTGCAGACGGTAGCCAGTTCAGTGTTATGTATATACTATTTACGTAGCCCACTGTCTGGTCAACGTTACGTAAGATAAACACAACTTTGGGTTAGACTAACGTACACACATACGTTCCCATTTTTAATTACCAATAGGCCTATAGTGCGAAGAAACATGCACGTGAATGCAATGTTAGTTACTATCTGTAACACTAAACTGGAAACGCTTTAATACTCTAAACTAGTTACCATTGTATACCAGTAAGGGTAGTATAGTATATTCTTCAATTGGCATACCCAGGATGTTAACACGAATAGACTATAACTAGGCTAGGTCGACTAGATAACTTCTTGACAGATGTTTTGAATTTCTGATAGGTATTTCTTATCCTTGTGGGCTCGAGGATACTATGTATGTGTTTATACATGTCTAGCTGTGACAAACAAGTGAATCAACAGCAGAAAATTGACTGGGTAATTATAACAATTATGTGAATGCCAACAAGGTGAATAGTGTGGTGAAAGGTGCACATTTAGACATTAAACTGGCAAGATTCTAGATAGATGGGGCCATTTTTTCTTGTTTCGTTTTTCGTTTGAAATTTTCAGCATGAAAGGTGCCTACCACTGTCATTCTTAGTTGTTGCAATTGCCATTACAATTACAATAGTTGTTCATTAATTAGATCAATTTTTCCAATACAATTGCGGGATCACCTTCCAAGGATCGCACATAAACTGTTTATTCATATGAGCACTTGATAACAAGCTGGAGATAATTTAGTTCTGGATAGGGTAGCAAATTTAGTCAGAGCGGTAAACACAATGCTTAAATTACTATCAGACACATGCTTATAAATAGCAATGTTTCTTGGCTCAGATACAGTCACAGTTCGTTGACGACTGAAGGCAACTGAGAACAGCTCTAGTAGAAAAAGACAGATCATGTGATCCCAACAACTGTTTATTGGTGAACGATTTGTGACACAAATTTGCAAGGAACATGACTACCAAAGAATTGTTTAAACCCAAAAATTAACTTTAAATGAGAATGAACGGAATGCGTACTGTGCAAAAAACATTCAGATATCCTGATTATACAACTAGTTATGCTTACTCTATCTTCATCTTATGGATTTCTGTTAACAGTTTAGTGGTATCTAAATCCCTACCAACAACCTTTAGCTTAATTGCTGCTAGCTGTATGAAATATTATTCTGTTTGGTATGTAGGAATGTAATGTGCAATGTAGGAACTAACAAAAAGGTGCAGTTCTACTTTGCATAATTTGCTTTTTAATTTATTTAAGTTTATTGTTTTTTTTATTTTTATCTTTTACTTTCTTTGTGATCTGCAAAGGGTTTGGTGTATTGCTAATGACTTGAATAACACCTCATTTGAAGTCATATTAGTTTCCAGAAAGTCCATGCACTTAAGCTGACCAATCAGTGTTTTCTTACTTTTGAGATTCATGGTAGAATATATCCCTCTTTTGTTATTCTCATAATACAAGAGTTTCATCAACAAAGAAGCTTTACGATAAAGCTTTACTGTCAACTCTAAACTTGCTCTCTGGGTCTTCTTGTGTGTGTATGTGTCCACTGCTTGAAAATTGTGACCATTGTTGTATTCAGATAAGCTTCTTGTGCACTTAGGAAGTAAATCTCTTCCCCGCAGGAGGCAGAGGCAGTAATTACACTTGATGGTAGCTAGGGGGTCTGGTCATGCCAGTTCTTAAATGAATTGATTTAAATGTCTTTGATTTATTCTCAATTACACTCCATTGAGCTATTTGTTTTTGTGGTATAGGAGCAGACAGCTGTGTTGTAAGAAGAGTATAACAATTAGACATGAACTGCTCTTACACGGTTCCTTCAACCGTCTGAGTAGGAATTCTGACAGAAAGACTTGATTTGTTTTGATATTATGATATGTATATCCATTGAAATGTACCGTCGTCGTGTGGAAGAGTTCATCAGCTATATCCCCACAATAACCATGGTAACTTGAACCATCTGCGCAGGAATTAAAAGGAAGGTTTTGAGTTGTTGCGATGTATGATAATGCAATTTATATATATATATATATATACATATACACCTCCGTTATTTTTTCTCAAATAGCTTAATTTGAAAAACAGCTCAAAAGAATATGGCAAATACAGATAACAGAAGGAATTCCTTATAACTCTTCCCTTGAGATTCCGCATTTCTTCACCTTCAAGTCTTTTCATTCCTCCACAGGTTAACAATGGCAACCATGGTGCTGAAAGCTGCAAAGCCCCTGGTCAAACATCCTCGTCCCATCCTCTCTGTATGCAGGGTCTGTGCTGATGAAGCGTCAGGCATTCACTATGGAGTGACCTCATGCGAGGGATGCAAGGTATGTATTTATCATGAACGTTATCACAAAATCTCAGTTTGCACGGCATGAAAATTGTTCATCTCATTTTCTGAAACTCTTTTATTTTGTTGTGATTGTAACTGACAACAAAATTTGTTTTCTTAGAACTTAACACAGTAGTTAGTTGACAATATTGCAAAATCAGAAAGTTTCGTAGTTTGTAGATATACTCTGTTGCCGATATATATACATTCAAGCCATAGCTATTATTCTGCCTTGATTTGCATGATTCAGCTTGTCTAATTTATACCGAATAAGTCAATGCTTTCACTGATTAATCATGCACATCACTCTAATATTAGCGGTTATTGCCCTCATTCAGCATCTGCTCAATATAAAACAACGAGCTATCTTGGGAAAACTGTGGTCCGTTCAAAGATGAAAAACTGGGTTGCATTCCGAGGCCTCTTGGATGCTTTGCCTCTTTGATTGAAAATTAACATTAAAAAATAGTAGTTTCTTAAGTTGCATGTTCGCTGGTATCGTATTTGATCACAGTACGTAGTCCCTAACATGTTAATGGTATAGAAAGTTGGATACCTGAAATGTCCTTAGCTTAATCATTTCTAATATGAGAGGCACAAACCGCTGTTACAGTGATCCCTCTCATTGCTGTACCATACATAAGTGAATTCAGAACTAATTAGAATATTGTCCATAGATTGTCCACTATATGGATTTGAATAACATTGTATATCCTTGTTTGTCTACAGGGCTTTTTCAGGAGATGCATTGGCAACAGGACATTGATTGTTCAGTGCCAACGCAACAGCAAGTGTGATATTGTGAAATCTACTAGAGGGCGCTGTGCTTTCTGTCGATACCAAAAGTGTTTGGCTGTTGGAATGTCCATTCACTGTAAGTATTGCTGCGTGCACATTTGTATGTATTAATGTAGATATACTGCTAATACAAATTGCATGTTCACTACTAATTACTATTATACATATGAAATACATAATACCATGAGTGGTGAATGCAGAGAACCTAACATGACGTCTATATACAAGTTTATCGGGTGTGTTCGCAGCTTGTTAGTGCTCTCAAGCGATCATGTTATGTTTGTGTTACTTAACACTTCTGTTACACCTCATTCGAAACTAGGTCAGATTACCGGCATTGGAGGTTTCTTTTTGCACAAGTCTACACACCCTTTAAGGATCGATATGACGGTGCCCTCCATCAAAATTCTGGAGGTGCCCGCCCCCATTTATGCTCCATCAGTTGTTGTATTATTTACTTTCATTTCTTTTGCTCCCTCCATCAGCTGTCAGAGTCGGACGTTACTCCAAGGTCCAGCGTCAAAAGAATCTGGTCGAGATTCAGAGCCTCCAGACCAAGGAGCAGATCAACGAGAGAGAACGCAAAGATCGTGAGATCTACGCTCTCATCCAGAAGGTGTCGGTGGCATACGAACAGGCTGTGAATGACACGGCTACCCATGCTCATGTAAGTCATCCCATTCATAAACAAAACTCTGTCCATCGTTACTTCATCCCTAATTTTTACAGAAAATTGTGTGATATGAAGTCTGATCCTTTTATTTTGCTTTGAAATATTCACAAGACAGCTGTGGCAGAATAATTCCGATCTGTTTGAATTGCCTCTCTCCCGTTATGATTGCTCTAGATTGCGAGACGCTGTTAAATTTATTTCGTGTTGTCCAAACATGACCAAGCAGCTAATTTAATTAGTAGATTTCCCTCGATGATGTTAGTTACATTTGCATAGATTCTTGTATACAGAGAAATGTAAGGTTTATTAAGTACATCTTAGTCTATACATATATGTGGTGGTGTCTAGGTGGTAAGCTGATACTTGCCATGTCAAAATTAACCTTTAGAGAAACTTTCTTGCAATATTTAACATCGGTAACGATTAACAATGGAAACTGACATTTTATATTAAGCTATTTCCTTGGGAGGAATTTTGCACTTCAAAGACAGTCAAAATCTTTTCTAGTTGTGCTGTCAGTGGTGGATGGATAGACTTTAGGTGGGTGGGGGTGGGGG
>KN884429.1:44603-58854 GCA_000934455.1 Apostichopus parvimensis
TTGCCTGAGAAAGTTGTACTTGCAAGTAGTGTCAATGGATTTAAGAATGCTTTGGACAAGCACTTTAAGCATTGTAATCGGGTCTGAGTGTTTGTGTCTTCAGTTTTTTTTCTCTCTCTATAGGGTCCTTGATGGGGACTTAAGTGTCCCTCCTGATCCTTTTTTCTACTAAACTAAACTATCATCTGTAACTATCAACCCTAACTCTAACTTATTAAGGCTAGAAGAATGATCCCTATGGAGCTTGTGGTGACAAACGATGTCGCCTATAAGGAAGATCAAAATCAAAATGAATGTTGCTCTCAGTTAAATAAAAGAAACAGCTCACAGAACACCAAAAGTTTAACTATAAAAATCGAGGGGGCAGTTTTGGAATGGAGATATATGATATCGATCCCATCATGTATGCGTGTAAACACAATCGATGTGCATAGATACCGGTCTTCCTGGCAGACTATCCAAAGTTTTGTAGCCTAAGTGACACTACTTTGGAACACTTGTCTACAAATGACGATTCTGTTGCAAACGAATTCAAAGGCCGTTATCACATGAGATGAATGAACTGAGAGCTTCATGGATAACTACGAAAAGATACGGGTGGTTGGAAGAGGTGCTTTCGGGTAAGGCCTGTGTGAAGTTCAGCTAGCCTAGGCCCTATGCTAGCTGGCCTAAAACTAAAGAAATATTTAGCCAAAGGCTAGCTGCCTGGCCAAAGTTACACTGGCTTGGGTCTAAGAGGCTGTATGCTTTTTCATTTTGAACCTGTAGTAATCTGCTATTATTTGCTCGTTTATGCAGTTTTCTGTCCCCTCATCTGTAATAAATGACAACACTTGGTACTATAGTATAATTATTAACACTAACTAAGCTAAGCCTGGCCTAGTGTTACTTGTTAGGCTGGGCCTGAAGACAAATGACTTTATGATCATCACATTCAATAATTTGTTCATTTATCTTTGCCACAGTATCTTAGTTATCCGTCATGAACCAGTTGTTGATGTAGTTCCAATTGAGAGGAATGATGGAACAGCTAGGGACCACAGTAAAGTTGTAATTTAAATGCACGAGTATCAATGCGGCATATATGACCCATGGGGAAAAAAGCCAAAAATGGTAGATCCTAGCCTTGCAGGCTAATTCAGAATACTGATAAATAGGCGCAAAGCTGTACTAGCAGGTTATTGATCTATGAATGCACAAGATGCATGGGACAGGTCAGAAAAATTCCATCATAAAACAATGTAACAGTATAGACAGGTGTAGTGCATTAAATTTATTACCGTTTCATAAACGGTTACAGGCCACGAGACCGAGGATCCGCAAGACCGAAGGTTCGCGAGACCGCAATTAAAAAAGGTCCGCGACATCGAAGGTCTTGAAGACTGAGGTCCACGAGACTGAAACTATTACTAGGTGTGATTTGTGTGTTTGTGCGACAAATTGTTCCATCTTTAGGAAGTAAATTATACGTTTGGTTTATTATGAGGAAATTGTGTCAACTGTTACGGGCTAGAGGTTAAAAGTCGACCCCTAATTAAGCCTGATTTCATAGTAAAATGGGATAATAATGACAGTATACGCTACAACAAGGGAACATGTTGCGGTTTTTCGGTTCTATAAGGAGTCAAAATTCTTTAGACTGTTAAATTTCAAATAATATTTTTGTAATGTATGTGACAATGTTAAAAAAGTGTTTTAAATTGGTTTAAATCGCCCGTTTTTCCTTACCTCTTCAGATTTTAGGGGGGGGGGGGGACGTCCACCCTGCTTTCGTCGCCTATGGTTGTTAAGGTTTAGGTCTTCTTATTACCTGCTTCTCTTTTATCAAAAAGACAAATTTTGAAACTTTTCAGTTGAGTGAGAAAATTAGGTACATGCAATTTTTCCGTATGTTTTTGTTCAAAAAGTTGTTTCTTTCTTCTTGTTGTTCTGGCCGCGGCCTATTGATGGACCATCCATAGACCATCAGTCTCGCGGACCATCGGTTCGCGGAAATTCGGTCTCGTGGACCTTCGGTCTCGTGGAATCCCCCCCCCCATCAATGAGTAACAATAAGTGGGGGACCTGCATTAGCTTCCTAATGAGCAGTGATAAAAAAATGTATGACAATGCCTCAAATTATTGTCAGAGGTAAGCAAACATTCTGTTAGAAACTTTTGAAATTCAAAGACCTAAATAAAACTATAAAAAACTTATAAAGTCAATGCTACATCTGATGCGAAGTAGTTAAAGGCATTGAAGACTGAAAAAGTTAACTTTCCGTTGCTTGCAAATGACGTTTTCTTTTTGTCGCTACAAAATACAGACAGTAATGAAACGTGATACCTTGTTATCTTTTATCTAGACCTGAGATGTCCACGCTGCTATGTACACTGTGTTGTGGGTATTGACTGTAGCTGTATGTATTGACTGTACACTAGTGTCTAATTACCGACGGTAGCTAGCTGTGTGTGTATTTTCTGGGATCGATGGTGGTGTCTAAGGCTTCTGTTACACCTCATTTGAAACTTGGTCAGATTACCGGCATGAGACGTTTCTTTGTGCGCGAGTCTTCACACCCTTTAATATGTAACAAATGTCAACAATGAGACTAAAATTCTATAGTGGATGCACGGATGCTTGGATGCTGAGTGGTGGCAAAGAGTCGACTAGGCATCCGTGCATCCAGATGCTGGAAACAATCTTTTTTCAGATGGTCCTGAAGTACCCACTTGCCTGCAACATCTCACTGATTGACAGCTAGGTGAATTGGCTTGACTAATTTGGAAAAGCCAGCTCATGTTAAAGTAGTGTTCAGAATGCAATTTTCTTTCATTTCTATTTACAGCACGGTTTACTTGAGTCGTCGGCAGAACGATCGCAAACTTGTGATCATAAAGCAGATACCCGTTGAACAAATGACAAAAGATGAAAGACAATCAGCTCTGAATGAGGCAAAAGTTCTATCAATGCTTGAGCATCCCAATATTATAGAGTATTATGAAAATTTCCTTGAAGACAAAGCCCTGATGATAGTAATGGAATATGCAGAAGGTAATACAGCAAGTTTATCTTCCAGTACTAGTGATGCTGCACATTAACAAAAATAAAATTCCAGTGTTAATTTGTTGGTTTGGTGATGTCGGGGGATAATTTATTCAGTATCTCATTGCAAACTGCTATGCAAAATGTCAGTGAATAATTTCAGGGAATAATTTATTCAGTATCTCATTGCAAAATGCTATGCAAAATGTCAGGGAATAATTTCAGGGAATAATTTATATCTCATTGCAAACTGCTATGCAAAATGTCAGTGAATAATTTCAGGGAATCATTTATTCAGTATCTCATTGAATAATGCTCTACAAAATAGTCAAATTGCTATATTAAGTCCAAAGATGTATAAGTAAGTTTTACCTACATACCATTCTATGTTATAAGAAGATAATACTTCAGAGCCCTCAACACTGACTGCTATATACAAACTTTGAACACTTAATTATTCCTTGATAAATGTGTATTTTTGTGAGTTGCATTGAAACTTGATAAGAAAATATTTACTTGGTAAAGGTACACGTTGATACTTTATTTACAGAATTAAATATGACAGAGGAAATATTGCTCTTGTAAAGCAATTTAAAAGTGATACAAAATTTTTAAAAATCACTGTGGCAACAAGTCAGCAAGTGCTCATTTTCAATATTTTCTCTCTTTCCTTTAAAATTAAAATACAAACTTGTTGAATATTCTGTCACCATAATAACTCTATGTCTGTCCTGTGTTTACTTATTTATCAATGAAGAGGAAAATTGTAATGGGTTGTCTTCTCAACAGTTTCCCAGCAATCTGTGAGAATAGATAAAACTTACACTTGCATAGCAAGAGAATTTTGATACAGTGGCGTATACAAGATTTCAAAGGTGGTGAGGCAAATTCTTCCGTGACTGATTAAGGAAGGGAATGAACCTATATGGAAAGCCAAAGACGAATGAAAGATATATTCAGGAGGGCATGTGTTCCCTTGGGTCCTTGATGCCGATGTAGAGGGGTCTGGGGGTACACAAAAAAATCCTTCCACTCCCCCACCCACCTTTACGCGTGCCACTGGTTTGATACTATTCCGTCTTTTTCTTCATCAGGGGGAACCCTCTTTGACTATTTACAACAGAGGGGCAATTCGCTTTTGGATGAAGACGTAAGCAATATAATTATCTTTTATCTATATATACTAAATGAAAGTTGTACGTGGCATTTTTACACATTTAGATATCACAACATCATTTCTAGCTATTGTAATTACTATATTAGTTTATATTGCAAGAGAAAGTCTCAAAATTGTACATATGTGCTCTTCAAGTTTGAAGTAATTAAATCCAGTAACTTTGCAGGGTTTCCATTATTTCTAAACTTATATAGCCTTGAAAAAGAATAAATATCTTGAACTCAGAAAGTGTACAGAAGGGCCATCAACCCAAGGAAAATTGATTTTTCCAAAGTCTGGAAACATTTTTGTGAAAATAAAGTTATATATTTGTTGGTTTTGCTAAAACATGGTGTTTACAAATTCTAAAACCTGTTTGAAATTATTTTTTTAATTTATAAAAAAAAAAAACTGATGTGTGCCTTAAGTTTACTTGACATTTTTTTTGATTTCCCAAACAGACTTTCAAATGAATAGATTCTTGAATCGATCTCATAATTTCAAGAAATTGATTCAGTATTTTGAAGAAAAAACAATTTATTCGTAAACCATATTGGACTTGCCACTAAATGTCAAGTGTTGACATTTCTTCACTGTATTTATATTTTTTTAATTTGTAGTCAAAGATGATTTTTTTTCCCCTTCATTCCAGGAAGTTCTTTACTTAATCACCCAGATACTCTTGTCCCTGCAACATGTACACTTCAAGCAGATCCTTCATAGAGATCTGAAAACTCAGAACATCCTCATGAACAAAGACAGAGACGTTGTAAAGACCGGTGACTTTGGAATCTCAAAAATCCTGAGCAGTAAGAGCAAGGCTGTGACAGTAGTCGGTACACCTTGCTATATCTCACCAGAACTGTGTGAGGGTAAACCGTATCCTTCAGTGACAATCTTAAATACTTTTGTATGTATGAGTAAAACTGGAGCCACCACCAGAATTTGCTTATAAAGAAAATGTTAAAGTTTTCCTCATAAATGTGGGTTTTCCTCTCAGGTTCAACGCACAAAGTGGAAAGGTGGTTGTCATAGGCGTAGGAGCCCAATTTGATTTGGGGGGGCTGTAAAGACTTGCCCGAAAAATATAACCAAACTTTTTTGCGCGCGATGCTAATGTGCATATAGGCATGAATCGGTTATTACATCGCATGCCAATAACATACAATCATTTGCTGTGTTATTACCCTTCCATATTGGTAAGAATTATTGGGGAAGTCGTTACAATAATAATGATGATAATAATATCAGTTTAACCATGAAAAACATATTGCAAATTATTTTTGTTTCAGTGGGTGCCCGAAAAATTCTCATCATATTGCCCGAATATTCACAACAATTTTTGGTTGGGCGGGCTGCAGCCCCCCAGCTCCCCCCGCCTCCTACGCCTATGGTGGTTGTCCTAGGTGGTGAAGGTGTGGTGTATTCGAGTATCCGTGCCACAACCTTGGGGTTCGTGGTTAAAAAGCCACATGAAGACCCATTCAAATATTTGTTTGCTCTGCACTGTAGTGTTGAACAGTCTTTTGTGGATTTGATGTTTGCGAATTCGGAAAAAATGGGGTTTTGACACAACCTTTGTTCACCGTGGCTGCCCTGCAATGATGATGCATAGATTGCCTTCACCTCTCTCTCAGTATCTGAAAATATTGTCATCAGATGCTGAGGGATGAACTGGTCCGTGAGATGGAGATGTTAACTGGTGGTGGTCCGGGGTGCAGGAATGGGTGCGACACCTACACACCTGTCTTATTATTTTCTGAACACTCATAAAAAAGAGAAGGTGGGATTTGGTTCATCCAAGATCATCACATGGTAAGCCATTCTGATGGTTTCCTAAACCTTTGGAAATACTAGTAAACTAAGATAAAATTAAATTTTACTACAATACATTATAATAGCATAGTTAGAGGTCACATATTGGTGAAAGAGTCTCCTAAAATATTCACATGTATGATTTCAACAGTGTTTTTCTTTCTGTGGTATTTGATTTACAAGGATACATATGTAATTGACTTTGATTAATATGGGCAGAACCTTTTTTTAAAGTATGTTTTGATTCTTTTTGTGTTAGATTTATGTAGATGAAAATTATGCTGACATTGCATTTTATTTTATAAAGTCTGGTGCTAGTACACAGGGTTTAAATTTAGAAGCCCATTTGCCTGGACAAGTAATATTGAAAACAAAGATTAAACTTACATTAAACAACAAAGAGTGTTTGTATAAAAGAAAAAATATATGGTCTTTTAATTTTCAAAGTTATAATATTTTAAGATTCTTCTATTTAGTTTTATAAAGATTCCTTGACATTTGTTGGTAAAGTTACAACCAGAAGAGCGACATCTGGGCGGTGGGGTGTATTCTTTACGAATTATTGACTCTCAAGAAGGCCTTTGAAGCAAGCGTAAGTAAAAGAAAAAACATTTCTAAAATCTGTTGGATAATTTCTACCTGATTGTTATGTGTAATTATACATTAAAGTATAAAAAAAACTTGTCATTTATTTAAAGTCAAAATAAATATCTTTCTGAAGTAGGGTTTGGTGTAAGTCCATGCAGTATGTTGTAATTATACTTAGTCGAGAATGATCGCTTGGGATCAGAAAAATGGGATTGTGAAAACATGAATGAACATATTTTTAAGTAGTGAGCAAGGACACTGACAAGATATTTTGTTTGTGAAAATAAAAAGTTTGGAATTTTTAGTGACAGTTTTAGGTGAAACTAGAGTTAGCATGGTTGTTAAAAACCAAGAATCGAAATCTATGAACAGATTTTTATAGTGATCAGGTGTACAATGTCTTTATCTTTCCTTTGTATAAAACAGGATTTGGAATAGATAAACACGATTGTGTTATTATTGACTACACAAAAGTACCAGAAGAAGACAGTTTTAGACTGTCAAATTAAAAACAAAAACATGATGAGGAGTTAAAGATCGGAATTGAATTGTTTTCTCTTCTTCTCTACCGCAAAATTCAGACTCTACCAGCCCTTGTCATGAAGATCATGCGTGGTTCTGTGGCCCCTGTGTCCGATCGTTATAGCATCCACGTACGGAAGCTCTTAACGAGCATGCTTCAGCAGGACCCAGACAAACGGCCTACCACCAATCAGGTCATGGCAGAACCTATCGTGGTGAAAACTCTGGCTCGCATCATTTTTGAGATGGGGAAAGTTAAAAGCCCTATACGGTGAATAAAACAGATATTTTTGTACACAGACTTTTTTAAGCGTCAATTCACTGTAAAAAGATGTAACAGATATAAATATGCCCTCTGATATATATGGCAACATACATGTATGTATCATGTCATGTTTTAACTGTTAACTATAACTTAATAACAGATATTTTTCATGGTGGATGGTTTTTATCTACCCTCATTCAGAATGGTGCGGCCTCCCTCTGTTCATACTTCACATCAGAAGAGGAAAGGGAAAGCAAACAGTCCAAGACCAAGTCTACTTCAGGGTAAGATACTAATATAGTAGGGGTGAGGTGGTCAACTATTCTTAATACCTCTCTTTTCTTCTGTCAAAGGTTGAATGTATGGTAGTAGGTGGACTCTGCTTGGCCTCCTGAGATACAGGTTGAGTTCAATTTAACAAGGTAAAGCTAGCTGCATGTTGTCTTGACTGCATGTTGTCTTGAACAACAGCGCGGCGAGACTTTATTGTAAGTTTCGCTATATAAGAACTGTTTATTATTATTATTATTGACTGAGAATGACTCATCTCGACTGTGTTGTAAACAAAGAAAATTATGGATAGTCAGGTGGTGCAGTTGTGCTTGAGACTACGACTGATGGAGGTTTTGTAGATATTTAGTTGGAGTGATTTCATTAGTGGAAACCCAATATGTAGCATATTCCTGATGGGCATTTCACCAGTATGTGTTGATTCAAGACTAAAAACTACACTGTATCAAGAAAAAATAACCAATTATAGGAATAATTGTTCTTGTGATTTAAATGAGCAGCAGTTATTAACTGGAAACAGTCAACAGGTGCACTCGTCAGTGTTTCAGTGTGCATGGTCTGCTACAATCCTATTGGTCAAGTCAATTACAATGACAAATGCACATGATAAATATAGGTCGTAACAGTCTAGCTGAGCTGGATCACGTTCAGTCCAGGCAGTGGGTGGCCGGCTTAAGACTACCTCCACAACCCCTACCCCCACCCCCAAGAGCATCAGTCCCACCCACACCCCGCACTGCAACCATGGTGGTATGACGATGACAAAAGTACCCGTCCACGCATCCTTCACTAATAAATGCATAAAAGTGATTTATGACCACCTTTTTGCAGGTTCTCCATCGAGCGTGGTTCTGGACAGTAGTAACAGCAGTAGCGTCCTGAAGCCTTGCCCTCTGTCAGTGGTGTACACGTGGGGGGCAGGTATTGGCCGTCCTGTCGCCCTACCTTTACCAAACAGTGACATTGAAATAGAGGATATTGCTGTAGGTAGACTGCAGAGGGCAGCAGTGACTACCAATGGCAGGCTGATTATCTGGGAGGTAAGTAACGTTTCTCTTTAATTGCCTCCATTCTTGTGAAGTTGTTTGAAATAAAGTTGAATATTTGTGAAGTTATTTTCTACAAGTGTCCCTCCCTCTCTGGAAAACAGGGTTGAGTATAAATGGAGTTTGGCGACCACTGATGAGTCACGAAGGATTTGTGAAATACATTTTGCAAATTGAGTTTGGTGAAAAGAGAACAAAAATATTTCTGTCTGGTTGTCTGAATGCCAGAGATGGCTGGACCACAAAGTTGATATAAAATCAAATAATTCAGACTGTAAAGCCATTCAAGTAAACTTATTCAGGGTATATCTCATATGTCAACAAGACTTGTTTTGGGACAATCAGATAAGCTATAAAATGATACAATTCATCCAGCTATTATTGGTATTTTCAGGTATCTAGTCTGAAGGCAGAGGCAGTCATACCAGGAGCAATGGATCAACAAGCTGATATATTTGTGCCCAGATTTTTGGAAGGCCAATCTGCTGTAACAATAAAGCAAGTTTCCTGTGGGGAGCTATTCACTGCATGCCTAACTGGTCAGTTTACCAAACTGGGTTAATATCATAGTGTGAGCAAGTGGATGGAATTTAACACAACATTTTCAAATATGTTTTTTAGATCCTTAGATAGTTCTGACAGCTCTGTAATAAATACGATCAAAGGAACTCTCTTGACAGTGGATTTGGCCATTTTCATTTAAATTGTTGATACCCTTCAAAAAAAAAAATTTTCCCCACAAAATGGTAGGGTGAAATCCCTCTATTTAGCTCCATCCTCTTTACACCTTGGCAATTTGTCTGCCTTTCTTCAGATAACATTGGGCAACCTTATTTATACATACCCAGCTGGTTGCAATGGGTTATGCAAATGTTATATCTAGAACTGCTGATGTGAGCCTGTAGCTAAACGATAAATTATTCTTCTTCAACCAGTATATTGAACTATACCTTTGCAAAGTTCTTTATAATTATAGTTGCTTTTTATATAGCGCTTTATACCAGCGATAGGTCTCAAAGCGCTTTACAGACGTTATATTACCCCTGGTCAAAGATAACCAGTCCCAGAGACAATCCCTCCAGTAGGCAGCAGTTATATACTGCACCCAATGACAAGTTACCTCACAGGTACCCATTTAACCCCTGGGTGGAGAGAGGCAAGTGAGATAAAGCATCTTGCCCAAGTCACAACGTAATGAACTAAAGGCAGGAGTCGAACCAGACGCCTTAGCCATTTGGCCACCACGCTCTCTTATGCATCCACCTCTCTCAACTATACCCCTCCCAGCTCTCTCCTGCCACACCCATTACTTTATCCTGCTATGATATTTATCCCGTTTGGTTTTTCTCATATTCTCATAGATCGAGGTATCTTGATGACCTTTGGCAGCGGTGCACACGGTTGCCTCGGACACGGTAACTTTCAAGACGTCTCGCAAGCCAAGATCGTGGAATCTTTGCTGGGATACGAGATCTCACACGTAGCTTGCGGAACATCTCACATCGTCGCAGTGTCAAATGAGGATGAAGTATTTTCTTGGGGACGTGGGGATAATGGTAAGACTTGACTTTCAATAAATCGATGGTTTCATCTGAGCCAAGTAACATCTTTCACTCAGCAACTAGCACATTTTCCCATTTGAAGTAAATAAAGTATTTCTTATCACCGCAAGTGGTGAACTTGTCTGGTAAAAAACCATACCAGTAATGAAAACGATGTTAGACAATATTCATACCTACAAGTAAGCCTAGGTCTGAGGTGCTTTTTGCAATTAAAATTGTTAGTTTCGAATTTAGTTCTCGACAATTGGCTTTAGGTGTAATATCATTATCAAATAGGTTTAAGATCATGTTTGTGGCATTGGTGTAAGAAGATGTAAAAATTGGATGTTTTTTTTGCAAGAAGAGACTTAATAATTGATAGAAAGCACATCTAGCTGCTGGAGATTGTAAGAGGCAGGGTAAAATTCATGGAATACTTTCAGCTACTGAATATTAATATCTTGTAATTTTAGATTAAACTTAAAATTACAAGATTTTGTATGATTTAGTCTGCAATTTGAAATTCTGTCAAAAGTTGGACAACTGTTACCTTGAGGATCTTTCCCCAAATGGTTTCAGTTGTAAACTTTTGAACGTATTCAAAAATGTTGCTTAAAGAACAAAATGCTATGAAACTGAAAACAACAAAACAGTAAATATTATAACTCCATAAATCGTTTCCATTATTTTCCTGTTGGACTCATTATTTGAACACTTGATACGCAGATCAAAGTGAAATTTTGTGTCTTTAATGAAATATTGGCCTCCTTTGATATTTCTATTAAATGAAATAATAATAATTAACAGTTCTTTTATAGCGCAACTTACAATAAAGTCTTGCCGCGCTGTACTTAACCCTGGTCATTGGTAACTTTGGTAACAACTACACACCAAAGTGTGCACAATTCAATCAATCTCCCCTGGGGCACCACAGTGCACCACAGCCATGTGTCCCCCGGGGACTTCCCATAGGGTGCTGCCACAAACCGGCGCAGGCAACTATATTTACAAGTCACCTCCCAAGTCCCCATTTATACACCTGGGTGAAGAGAGGCAATGGAGATAAAGTGCCTTGCCCAAGGACACAACGCAATGATCTGGCCAGGGCTCGAACCTGTAATCCTTAGATCACTTGTTGGCTGCCTTAACCACTTGACCACAACGCCCTCATGTAACCTTCTTTCTCTCTGAATTCTGACAGGTCGGTTGGGGATCGGTTTCTTGGAATCTTTTGCCACTCCCCAGGCGGTGCCTCTGTCAGATCACCTTCAGTTTACTGCTGTGAGGTGTGGTCTAGATTGCAGCATTCTGATCACGAACACAAAGACACTCTTTGCCTGTGGCAATAATCGGTTAGTATATTCCATTTCTGAAGAAAAAGACTCATCAAACGATATCATATCTTGTTTTCTATTTTTATGAAAATCCTTCTATATTCTATAGACAAACACTTCTGAGTCTGAATCAGAGCTGTCCAGGAGTATTCTGTTACGCTTTATATTGGCTGGCATGCTGAATGCTTATTGTGAAGGAAAAATGAAGAGAAATTTCATAAAGTTCTACAATGCAGGCATTCTGGATGATTCCAACAAGTCCTGATGAAGCAGCTTTTAGGGAGTTGATAAATCGTTTCAGTTGTTCAATGAAAAATCCCAACATGAAGTTCATTAGCTTCACTTTATTTCAGAGTGCAGGTTTGTTTAGAATTGGTAAAATTGTCATCCTAAAAGAACTATAAGGACAGTGGCCAAGGAAGACTATACAGGGATCACATTTTCAAACATTTTCCACCTAATGTGAGCTGAAAAGAGCTGATCACTCTATTTTCCATAGACAAAAGTTTCACAGTCCACTTTCTACAATAGATGATACTTAGATGTTCAACTCTATTGAAATTCTGTTTTTTTGCCCTCAAATATGCTAGAATTTCAAATTATGGTCACTCATGCACAAGCCTCAAAACTGATTTCACTGGCACCCTCCAAGCATTTTCCTCACTTGGACATTTAATTTGTCTAATCGAACAATCTCCAATGTATCTCCAATGTATGTGTAATTAGTTAGGAGAATTTAGAACCTTCCTGAAAGTAACTTTAGTAAACTAATGAATTTTAAGCGGGCTAAAATTTGGGGCCAATACTGAAGATATTTAATCGGATGCAGTGACAATTTACCATCAGAAACATGAACAATTACCACTGCAGAAAAGAAGAGAGAGTGGGGGGGGTAGTTTGCTGACTAGTGACTTATTTTATAATTAATTTGATAATTTGTTACTGCTTTCACATAGCTATCAAACTGTCAAAACCCTTGTTGTCGTTACAGCACTTACAATCTGGAGTTGTCAGTGGAACTAAAACAGCAGACATTTGTTATAACAGGTAGTTTTTGGATAGAACAATTGAAGCTAACATGGTTTAATTAGAGACGTCTTACTTTCATGGAAGGGAATCCGCACTGATGACCAACCGAGAAAATTGCTCAGTTCTTGATCAGAATTGATCACTAATTATCATATATATCACTTAATGGATTACACTGATAAGTCATCAACTTTCAGATGGGTTTTACCTTTGAAATGTTCAAGTTATCTGGAACTCATTCTGATGTTCTGGTACTTGACTTTAGGACCCATTTTCCTCAAGGGAATTCCGTATACAAACTTATAATATTAAAGGCAAGGAATTAAGAAGCCTTCTGGTTTTCTGGTTCACAGATATAACAAACTTGGCCTAGATCAGCATAATGGAAGCTCCGTCTCGGTGGTTCAGGACTCTTCATCCTTCCGGCCTGTCTCTTCTCATCCGTTGAAGGATTTATTAATTCAGAGTGTTGGTCTGGGAACATCCCACTCTGTGTACTTATCAGGTAAACATTTCATATATTAGCTTATGAATAGTCATGTATCTGGGAACATCCCACTCTATGTACTTATCAGGTATACATTTCATATATTAGCTTATGAATAGTCATGTATCTCGGAACATCCCACTCTGTGTACTTATCAGGTATATATTTCATATATTAGCTTATGAATAGTCATGTGTCTGGGAACATCCCACTCTGTGTACTTATCAGGTATACATTTCATATATTAGCTTATGAATAGTCATGTATCTGGGAACATCCCACTCTGTGTACTTATCAGGTATACATTTCATATATTAGCTTATGAATAGTCATGTCTCACACAGAGCTAATATAAACTCATTGCTGAGATTATTCTGAGTTTCATAAGGATTTTAACAGGTAGCAGGAGGGGTCGGAAGCAGAGGTGTTTACTGGGGTATATCTGTTAGTTGTTTATTCATGAATAAACATGAAGTCAACTATATAAACCCTATGGGATGAGGAAAAGTTTGTTCTATGTAGGTAGGAGATATTCCACCCAAGCAACCAATCATCTGGTTTTCAGCTGTTTGGTTTCCGAGCAACCTAGGCATAATGGCTTCTCGACCTTTTGGCTAAGATCATGTGTAGTATCTGTTCCCTTTCGAGAGGAATGGTGATACACAACCAACGATGATCACACAGTCACAGTCCCGATGCAAGACTACTAGGGTTGAGAGCGGATCAGTCGTTCGGTAGTTTGGTTTTTGTGCCCAGGTTCTTTCCTGGGTGACTTTTCGTAAAAAGTACCTGTGCATAATGACAGCCGTAGCTACAAGCTAATGAGCAGTTCAAAGTAGCGTATATTGATGTTTTTTTTTTTTCTAAATTTCTAATTTATTTTCAGATTCTGGTGATTGTTGGGTATTAGGTTCTAATCAGTATGGACAGATGGGCTCTACAGACAGTCAAGTTGCTCCCAGACATCCCTTTAAGTTAGTGTTCCCAGGAGATGCTAAACTTTCTCAAGTCTCCTGTGGTGACATGTTCACTGTCGCTGTAACAGAAGGTGAGTTTAAAGAGAAGGTACAGGTTACCGGTGTGACAGGATTTTTTCCCCCCTGAAAATATTCCCCCCGGGGGGGAATATTTCCTAGGAAATTTTCCCCCCGGG